>NWSH02000537.1:12672756-12695031 GCA_002382865.2 Heliothis virescens
TAAAGAAGCAGAGCAGATCGTCGACATACACCGTTATGATCAACATGTCGTTATTGTTCAAAATACGATAATAAACACACGGATCAATATTCGAACGTGACATTCCAATTTCCAGAAGAGCTATGTTTAGTTTTTTGTTCCACTGTCTGCTGGCTTGCTTAAGTCCATAAATCGACTTGTTTAACCTGCATACTTTTTTGTCCTCTTCATAGCCAGGTGGCAACAACATATAAATCTCTTCCTCTATTTCGCCTTGTAAGAAAGCAGAAACTGCATCCATCTGATGTATTTTAAGTCTATATTTGGCTGCGAGACCAATCAGGTATCTTATAGATGTATAACGGACCACTGGTGCGTATACCTCGTGGTAATCTATGCCTTTGACTTGTTTATACCCTTTGATCACCAGTCTAGCTTTATAGCGCGTAACAGACCCATTGCCATCTATCTTGGTTTTATAAACCCATTTGCAAGGAATTACAGTTTTCTTTTCCGGTAAGTCAACTAAAGTCCATGTATTATTTTTTATCAATGACTGATACTCTTCATTCATGGCTTTCTTCCACTCATCAGCATTTTCTCTGCTAAGAGCCTCCTGAAGACTTTGTGGATCATTGTTTAATAAATTACTTACAGATTCAATACCCTGACATAAAAGTGATGAGGGACTTTGATGAACATCATTAGTTTGGTTTCTCCCTGGTCGTGGTCTCAAAGTCATATTAAATATCTGAGGAGAATCAAAACTCATATCTGGTACGTATGTCTCATCATTAACATCTTCAAATTGATCAGACTCATCTAAAACAGAATTTTCAGATACATCCTCTGTTTCTCTTTCTTGAATTTCATCTTCAATGTTTCTTTCCACAGATAGTTCGGGTTCATCACACAAAGGTAAGTAAGTAATCTTCTTTTCTTTATTTTTATTACTATCTTCCTTTTTATTTTCAATTTTATTTTCCTCTACCTTTATGTCATTATTAATTTTTTCCTTTTCTTTTTCAGGTACATTATCCACAATATTTCTCTTAATTGACGCTTCCAGGAATACAACATCTCTACTTATGACAGCTTTTTTTGTTTCAGGATCTATAAATCGGTAGCCTTTAGTGCTGTCGCTGTAGCCAACGAATATAAGCTTACGTGACTTTACATCAAGCTTAGTTCTATTTTCCTTAGGAATCAGCACCATCGCAGAACATCCGAATATTCTCATATGAGTCAAATTTGGCTTCTTTCCAGTCCAGACCTCATGAGGTGTTACATCAGACAAGGTGCAGGTCGGAGATCGGTTCACTATATATGCAGCTGTAGCAACCGCTTCTGCCCAGAATGTGTCCTGTAACTGTGCATTTAGAATCATACATTTAGCACGCTCTATCAAAGTCCGGTTCATCCTTTCACTGAGGCCATTCTGCTCGGGAGTGTACGGATTGGATGTTTGATGCAAAATTCCATGCTTTTTTAAGTAGATTTCAAAATTTTTATTTTTGTATTCAGTGCCATTATCGCTTCTCAAGATTTTTATTTTTGTACCTAACTCATTCTCTGCTCTGTTCTTAAATTCCATAAACTTTTCAAATACTTCAGACTTGTTTTTAATTAAATACACATGTACTCGTCGAGAAAAATCATCAATAAAAGTAACAAAGTACCTTGCTCCTCCTAAAGAGATATGCTTCATCGGTCCACAAACATCACTGTGGATAAGCTCTAGCAAACTGGTTGCTCGGGAGCCTTCAGCAGGGAACGGTTTTCTCGTTTGCTTGCCTTCGAGACATGTGACACAAGTGGAATTTTCTGTTTTTGACGACAGCTTTACACCTTCTGCACAGTTAGGTAATTTATTAAGAGCAGAAAAATTTAAGTGACCCATCCTCTGATGCCACAGGTAAGTATCATCATCAGCCTTAGCTAACATTACATGCATTTTTTGATTTTTACAAGTATTTAACAAATATGTCTCATTTATCAATTCAGCTTTTGCAACTATAACTTATTACTTGAATTATATATTTGACATCCATAGTCATTGAATGTAACCTTATTTCCACCTCTAATAATCTTACTAACGGACAGCAAATTTGTTTTCAGCTCCGGCACATATAAAACATTCCTCACCTGTATTGAATCGGTGCTACCATCTTTGGCATACACATTGATACATGCATTACCACAGCATTCAACTTTTAATACTTTATTGTTAGCAATTCTTATGTACGGTACAGAAGAAGGAGTTATATCAGTAAGCCAGTCCCGGTGCATGGTCATATGCATGGATGCTCCTGAATCAACATGCCAGAAATCGGAGGTATTTGCTGTAGATGCTGAAAAAGCTGCTACATAACCAGTATTTTTATTATCTGAGCTTTTACCATTACTTGCTTTCTTATTCCTACAATTCTTGCTGACATGTCCATACATGTTGCAATTAAAGCACCTTGGGCCCTTATTATTCTTAAAACTTTGCTTCTTCTTTGTGTTTGTATAAAGAGCGGTAGTGTCAGGAGTTTTTACTTCCTGTAGTAATTTATTTTTTACTAGGTCAGCACTAATCTTTATACCGGAACTTTCCAAGCCCATAATCATTGGCTTGTAAATGTCGGGCAATCCTGCCAACATCAAGGTGCCCAGCCACTCGTCGTCTACATTAAACTTTATGTTTCTTAATTTGTGCGCGGCGGTCATTATTTTGTTTATATAATCTTCTACAGATGAGCTATTTTCCAAATTGGTATTGATAAGTTCTCGTAATAAACCAACTTTCACTACGTAATTTACACTTGAACTAAATTACGAAAAATACGATTAAATATACTGCAAAATGCCTGCTATGTTTATTAAAATTTGTTAGATTATCAAAAAAACAACTTACTAACTTACCATGCTTTTCCAGGACTATTTCAAGAAAGAAGATAAACATAAAAGACCATTTATCTTGAAAAACACACTTAAAATTAAAAATTTACTTGGGAAGGTAAAATCCCTCTTATTAAAAAAATCTAAGAAATCTGCTAGCCTTTTCTACACACTATGAACAGGTACGAACAAACACACAAGTACTAGTAAGTGTTGCAGCATCTCGCTATCTATCTGCAGGTGATGAGCAGAGACCTGCGAGTGTGAGATGAATGTGCTTGTAGCAGACAAGGCGCGGGTCCATTGTTTCTTATTACGAAGTTTTAATTACTTGTCAATTGTGGGAGAAAAAGAAGGAAAAAATTTACTATTTGTATATTGGATAATCAGGTATGTTCTTGATTTTATTTAATCATCTGCCTAGCCTTTTCCCAACAACGTTGGGATCGGCTTCCAGTCTAACCGGATGCAGCTGAGAACAAGTGTTTTACATGGAGCGACTGCCTGTCTGACCTCCACAACCCAGTTACCCGTGCAAATTGGCACCCCTGGTAAGACCTGGTGTCAGACTTTCTGGCTTCCTGACATACCCGTAACGACTGCCCAAGATGTTCAAATGATCGTGCCTTCCGAAACACGGAAGAACTCGCTATGACAAGATGGTCACCCAGCCACAGCCCGACCACGCCAAGCGTTGCTTAACCTTCTAATCGAATGACCCGCGCGGCTTTGACTAAGCCACGAGCTCTCAATATTTTGATTATACTGCGTCAAACAGTTATCGAACTGCATATGGGATGCGCTGATGTTATGGTGAGATTCCACTAAAATTCATAGTGCACACTTAGTTTTCTCATGAAAGCACGGGCAGACGGGCAGTTTTCTCATCAATCACTCTTTGCTGGGGTAGACCTCAAGAAAGATTTGTGTGCGTCACAGTGGCTAATAGACGATCAGCACCACATTAGTTAACGATGGGAATTTTTTGCACTTTTGTTCTCCATTGACTCAAATGAGACTGGTTACTTATGATAGGTACCACAACTGCTTTTTCCAAAAATATCGTGACGTGCTACATTCCCGTATCTCATACAACATTGGACGTGCAGCGATCGTGTAGTCGTCACGGAGCGCAGTGCCGCATTCGGGGGCGCGGGAGGGGGCGTGCTGCGGCCGTGCGGCGAGCGTGCGACTTCGTGCGGTTGCCAGGGTACTCAAATACGTTGGGTTTTGGGGTAATTTTTGAAATATTTTTGGCATACTTACTGTGAAGAGTAATGCGACATTTTTTGTCTGTATGTCAGGTTGTTGATTCTGGAAATGTTTCCTTTGTGTAATTTACAACGCTAAGAGTCTCAGTGTGGTGGTTGAGGCCAGGTTAACAACTTAACTCTGTTTAAGTTTCTATCTACAAACTACATCGTATACTACATTTGAAAAACTCCACAATCCTATATTACTCAACGTAATCTAACGACATTCATATCTCAAACAAGACTCTAATAAATGTGTATCAATATTCACACTCTATAGCGCAATTTCCCGACTGCGAAAATCGTCAGTTTCCCACGTCATAGCTGGCAACATTCCGGCGTATCTCCGGCAGTCATGCCTCGCGCCGCGCCCGCCACGGCCGCGCTAGCCACCGCCACGCTCGCGGTACTCGCCGCGCTCGTCGGTGAGTTCCGAATTCAAATTCAAAATAATATTCCATTTTTATTTTTTATATTCTTTAGTGGTACTTTATTTCAATGACGTGGCAATATTGTTGTGGAAGGTTTTCTATAGCGGTTGTTGTTTTTTTTGAGTTGAAAATGTTTTATAGTTTTCAGTGATGATATGAATTAAAAATTGTTTTTATATACGGTTTTGGTATCATAACAGGGAGTATATTTGTTACGGTTATTAAATTGATTAAAATTTAAACGTTTTAATATTAATACATAATTTATAAGTCAGTCTAACCTAGTTGTAAGCCGGCTTTTAGTTTACGGTTGAAATTTAAAGGATCAATCCAGGTTCAAACTATAAATTCCTGACAATACCCGTCTAGACAATAAACCCGACCTTTCGTTCTACTTTCTTATGACAACGACCTGTATACAGAATTCGGAATATATAAACTTTCGAAATTGGAACTATAAATTACAAAATAAAGCATTGTTACCAGCAATTAAAAAGGTTTTAACCTAATTAACAGTCCAGTATTTAAAAAAAAGGTTGGTTGTGTTTTTTTTTTTGTGATTGATACACTTTAATGGAATCAGTTGTTTATAAATTCTTTATTATATACAAAACTACACATTAACGTTGATATAGACGACTTTTAAAACCTAGTTATTTCTCACCGCAGAATAAATAAAGCTCGCTGAAAGAATAAACAGACGCAACTGAATCTATCTGCATAACAAATGCTGCATACTCCTGCAAATTGAAACTGGCAACTAAACGAGTTTGATGCAGCTCTAGATGATTACATTAAAAACTAAAGTTCGTTTGAATATGGAACGCTTGTCTGAATTACAAAAGAGGTTTTGTTGTTTTTCTTTTTTTTTATTTGGGTCAGGATGAAGTCTGGTTAGGTGTACTGCAGTGGTTATAATTAAAACCTAATTTAGGACTTTTTAGAAAGTTTTTTTTTTACATTTACCACATTGTTTATAGAAATGGAAACAATCAAAAGCTGTTTAAGAGTAAACATACCTCTAGGAGAGATTTTAAAATGATCATCTTATAATATTTATTTTATTACATTTTAACAATGGGCGTCTATTTAACGAAAAAATTGTTTATGGAACCTGATCCATAGACTTTTTAATTCTAACACCTAGTCTGCAGCTATGGCGTAGTTAAGTAGTTAGCTATTCTAATTAAGGTTCAGTAATACTAGTGTTTGAGTCAATTAACCGAGCCTGAATGTAAATAAGCCGGGGTTATTGGCGAACAACTACAAGCCAAGTTTAGTTGTTCATCCTGGCCACAGAGAATGGAAATCCTGGCTCACTTTCATCAAGAATGCTAACTGTCCAATGGCCGGTATTTCCCTTAAAAAAATATAAATAAACTGCCGATATGGGTGTTTATAAACTGGCCTCTCTATATGTAATATCTCTGACTAGTCAAACTATAATGAAAAACAAAAAATCCATAACCAAAAATATCGTATCGTATTAAAAAAACCGGCCAAGTGCGAGTTGGACTCGCGCGCGAAGGGTTCCGTACCAAGCTGTAGTTCCACGCTTGAGTAACAGATGGCGTTGTATTCAAATTGCACTGTCTTTATAATTTATTGTATGGGGACCCNGGGTTCCGTACCAAGCTGTAGTTCCACGCTTGAGTAACAGATGGCGTTGTATTCAAATTGCACTGTCTTTATAATTTATTGTATGGTGACCCCCCTTAATATATAACTTTTTTTAATTTTTAGTATTTGTTGTTATAGCGGCAACGAAAATACATCATTTGTGAAAATTTCAGCTTTCTAGCTATCACGGTTAATGAGATACAACGTACAGACAGACAGACAGACAGACAGACAGACAGACAGACAGACAGACAACGAAGTCTTAGTAATAGGGTTCCGTTTTTACCCTTTGGGTACGGAACCCTAAAAAACACATTAAAATTTAAAATATACCTACTTTAAATAATAAACTTTCATGTTTATTGATGGTAAAAAAAAACAAAAACATATTATATTTATTTTATAAAAAGGACCGAGCTTTTTACAGGACACTTTTGTATATCAATTTTCATCCCCGTCAAAGAGAAATGTACCTACTTTTTCCAAATATATCTCAGCTAACAATATCCATCTTATCTACTAACGATAGTTCACTCAATCTGTCCGTAACACGACAATGAAATATAAATTAAGTGCGTTTTTCCCCAACTTACAAGATTCGGGAACTGGGTCACCGCGGTTTGAGAGATACACTATTTATTTATTCAATGTACTTTGTGTATCTTTGTGATTTATTGTTTGTTTTCCTTTTTCCTTTTATTCACTTTCTTTTACGACGTTGGGTAAGCCCAGATTTAGTTGTCTTGCTGTGTAAGCGTTTTTGTCGGTCAATTTAAGCAAAAATTCACGTCATATCACTTTTTTTTAAGTTGGTAATATTTAGGTATAATTTTATTTTATTTATTTGAGTTACACGGCTAAAGAACCAATAACATTAATTATATGGAGAAAATAAATAATCTAGGTACATTTTTTTTTAAACCGCTCAGCAATGCATTTATTTTGTTTCTTACAAAATCGTATGGAGAAACATTTATCTACTTGATTATTTCCTTCAGCTAAGCCATATTATATCATATCTTAGAGCATTTTTTTTACTGTAATCATTTAAATTGTAATATTTATAAGTACTTAATTATAGTTTCACACTTAACTAAAGCACCCCATTCGTAAACCCGCCAGTGTGAAAGCGCCGCTACACGAAAAAAATGTCCACACAGGCTGACACAGACAGTCAAAGAAACTGTCGAACTGAGAGTAGTATAGACATTTATGTCAGACATTTGTTTGTAGTCTATCTCAGCGACAACAACAAACAATAATATTGAGGTAGGTTAAGATTCAGTTTTGGCAAACTTATCAAGTGCGTCACAACCTAATAACATTGTCTATACTAAGTTATTCTGTCTATTCAGAGCAATATTCATTCGTATATTTTCTCATACGTAACATTATAATATTGAAGTCAATATTTGGTCAATTTATTGGGCTTATTGTGTAAGTAAAAACTTGAAACTGCTTGCTATCTCCAGCCGAATTGCAACATGGAAAATGTTACGATTATCACCAACAGATAGAGTGAATTGTGCTTAAAGTTTAAGGATATACATGTACCCCGCACATAGCCCGGGTAGGCTGCTAGGCTAGTAATTAATTAATATCTTCTCCTCTCTTTATTCATTGAGTTGACCCCAAGACGGGTTAACTTATGCCCGTGACATTCGTTACGTAATCACATTAAACGCAGTATTTATTTACAAAGAGTATTGCATTAGTTAGTAATTGAATTTACTTAAGATTCTTTGTTCTATTGGATTACTTATATAGCGCTGTTGTGCCATCTTACAATGCGTAAACAATGTCGAAGGATCATTTAAATCTTTACTACTAATATTTTAGTAGAATTACAAATGTGTGACTATCTGTATATCTGTCGATTTTTCACACATTATGTCTGTAGCATTTTAGACAAAGTTCGATAAAGAAATATACATATTTAAAAATTATATTTATTAATGACAGAGAGAAAACTAATTGAAAATGCCTAAATATGTGAAGGTTTTTTATTAAATTTCTATCTAGAAACTAAAATCCTATCTCATTTCTTTAAACCTCGCATCCATAGCTGCAAAATATAGTCTATAAGGTATATATCTATGGGCCAATGTAGCCTGAAAATAAAGGTATTTTGATTTGATTTTGATAGCTGCAAATCCAACCAAACATTTACACAAGCTTACAAAAAACTACGTATCAAATAACAAGGTTTGCTTAAGGAAATAACCCCTATATTGCCTATATGTACAGAGTCATTGACCTTCGGGTTACTGACCTCGCTGAAAAGAGGTTCTCACAACATACCTCGCTGGTTCCTCTATCCTCTCGCGATGTAGGGCGAGTGTTAATGAGAATTCCTCCCAGTTGTGGGACATCGATCATAGTTAATGTGGTGTAAGTAAATGGCATTTATTTCGAAATATCTATATTGATATTAGAACTACCATATTTATTAAATTTTTAAACACCCTTTAAATATTAAGGAAAATAAATGAATAAGCAAGTTTGAAAGGAGCTTGTGACTAAGTAAAAGACGTAAGGAACGATCGGACCAAGGTTAAGCAACGCTGGCGCAGTCGGTCCATGGATGGGTGACCATGGATATGGATAGGTCATGTTATGAGTAGCATCTCCGTGTTTAAATTCGTGGATGTATGAAAGCTAAACATAAGTTACAATACAGCTGTAGAGTTAAACAAAAAACACTTCTTATTACGAAATTATATTTATCAAGTTTTTTTTTTTTTTTTACTAGCCTGTACTGTCCCACTGCTGGGCAAAGGCCTCCCCCAAGGCTTTCCATCCATCTCTATCATGCGCTTTTTGTGGCCAGTCCGCGAGGAAGCTATCCAAGTCTTCTCTCCAGCGTTTTCTTGGTCTTCCTCTCGGTCGCCTTCCATCATCAGGGATCCATTTTGTGGTGATATTAGCCCACTTATCCGGGTGCATTCGGCAGATATGACCCGCCCAATCCCACTTCAACTTTGCAGACTTATTGCCCACATCNTTTTATTCATTTATCAAGTAATTCATAGAATTCTTTATCTAGAAAACTAAAAGCTACACAAATGAAAAAGCCACAAAACCAAGCGTACTATCTTAAATTCATGGCCACATAAATCAAGCTAGTTTCTTGCAACAAAAACAGTGCACCCCGATTGTCGGCAACGAAGTGTATTTCTATCTTCGTTGGTACTGAGATGGATCACTTCTTGTGACCTTTGGCGAATGAATCGTTCTTCACCAAGCGTCCTAGTTGGAGATACAAAATTTATGTGCTGAATTTATAGTTCAAACTGGTTTTGCTTGTCTAAGTTGAAGTATTGTTTGAGAAGAGAAAATTATGGCGTTGATTAAATGATTTAATTTTAAAGTTACTTAGCATTTGAGTACTTACCAGTTAGGTACTTGGTAGGTAGGACAGTAACACAATATGGCATTTTCAGATCTGTAGCCTCAAATTAAGTCTACTAGCTCTAGACTCTAGACCTAGTAGACTTAATTTAGAGTCTAGAGTAATATTTCCATATGAAATCGGAACCAAATGTCTCTCCAACTTTTATATTTATGACTGACTTCCACCAGTGGTTTCCCCCGTGTCCAGTATCGGGCAGTCTGGTAAAAAGTACTCTATATTCTTCATCTATCAATTAATGGGCTGTCTAACACTGAAATATTTTTTCAAATTCGACCAGTAGTTAGTGCGTTCAAGCCAGAAACTCTTCAGCTTCATAATATGAGTAAATAGAAACACTACATAGGGCTATAAAACACTTGACCCTAACCTTCCATTCACAAACACAAAGGTATTCATCCATTCAGGAAGCGTTGTCATCGGCAAATTCGCACAAACAGATCGCTGGCACTCTGCCTACTAACACATACGGTACGTTTCACGCAGTTTCCTTAACTAGATATATTTCTCTTTCTTTGGTGAAGGAAAACAAAATATTTACGTAGTATTAGCTGAGCAAATGGGTATGCTTTTTCTCTCAGAGCTTTTCCTTGTGAATTATACGCATTGCGAGGGAGTCACTTCCTACAGCCGGATAAAAAGTAGCCTAGGTTCTTTATCTGGGTCTAGACTAGGTACTATGTATCGGTTTGGCGTGAAAGCCCGGCAGTTAAAGATACTTTTGCATTCATAAATATTTGAATGGAAACCTACCCAACTAAAACAGACATATCGAAATATAGCGTAAGACAAATATCGTAGACGATTCTGTTATGAAAAGAGTGTCTATGGAGTTTTTTACCGGTTTTTCTCTATAAGACACACTTCTTGGAACCGTGCATCTAGTTATTCACGTTTCGTAAAAACCTGTAATAGGTCTTTATGAAATACAAACCTCTAACCTTGACTCTGAAACAGTATGACCTCTAAAATCGTTTATGCAATAAACGGAATAAGTACCCGGAACTTCAAGTGAATTTTACGACCTTGTCATGTTATGTACAAACCACGATTCCTGCTATTAACTTTTATTGGCAATATTAAGGGCTGATATTATTGTTTTATTTAGGTTTTTGTGTTTCAATACACGCATGTCTATATTGAATTTTATATTGTAACCTACCTATGTGTTGGCGTAGGTTGTGCCCCAAATATGTATTTTGTTTTAACCAAATAAAATTTACATAGGTTAATTTAATTTGGAGTTTCATTGTTGAAATATATTACAACCACATTTTTTTCTTTTCGTTTTGGTATGTAATCTCAAACCATCTTTAAGATACCATTAGACCAAAAGAAATCTCCACTCAATTTACCGATATGGCATTTTAATTGAACTTATCCATGAGCTGTGGAAGGATACTAAATGGCTTCAACGCAAAAATTACTGAATCAATATGCGTAGAACTCATAGCATTGTTAGGCCATGTTTTGAAAAACAAAACACAAAACTAAAATGGAATGATAATGTAGTTAGAAATATTAACGATAATAAATCTTCGCGCATGCAATGATAACCTTTGATAATTTGATAAATAGGTCCCGAGAGGTCAAACACATTGTGACCACTATATTACTATTACTTTATTCCTAGAAATAAACACGTATGTATTTTACTATCTCTGCCTTAGCCTTGCTTATGCGCTTATCCCTTTTTCTAAGAATATTGCGTGAACCGAATGTGACTAGAAGTTACACACATACCTGGTATTTTTTCGTACCTAGTGTATGACCAATGTTTTACTTACCTTTTTGTCCATTTCATCCATTTCAGCTTTATTTTTTCTCCTGATGATAACAAGACTTTATACTCAGTCACTCAAGTCTCATTAGGTACAAGAAAAATGTGTTTTATCGAATTGAGAACCACCATCTTTTTTTAAGTCAATTAAAAAGGTAAACAGACGTTCGTCACGTGTTTTAAGAAATGTTATGTAGATAAATTATTTAAACACACTATTTTTCAGTAAGACCATTTGCCGTTATTGTCTAGGTATAAAAAGATTTACTTTAAATCAACCTGTAGCACAGATAAATCCATAAATAACACAGATTCACGTATAAAACTATTATTGATAACACATCAGCGATGCCGTGAGCAATATTTCACATTTTATTGTTCACATTTCAATACTGAACCGAATCAGATATATTTTCGTTTCGACAGCAAAAACAGATATGTTTTTCGATGTGAATACAAGTTTGTCTGGTATCGGTTGATTTTTAAACATATTTCCGATGATCCAATTTGAATTTCTTGCCTATGTGAATACAGTAGATCCATCGTGGTTCTCTGATCGACAGAATTTTTTTTTAATAAAAAATAAACTTTCTAAGTACAATATTAATCATCAGCCCTTTTTTATCATCTCACTGCTGGGCACAGGCCTCTTTTCTCACAGAGGAATATAAAAATAACTTTGTGTTAGGGTTCGTTTTTCCCTTACGATTTAGTATTTATTTGTTTTGTTCTTTCTATCCTCGTTCAAATATTATCACTGATTTACATACGAGGGATGAAAAACGCAATAAAACTTTCTCATTTTTAGAAATATCCGACTAAACATCCTGCTTAATATTTCGAAAAAAAATCATCATCATCATCAGCCTTTGTATCATCTTACTGCTGGGCACAGGCCTCCTCTCACACGGAGAAGGATTGAGCATTAATCACCACGCTTGCTCAATGCGGGTTGGTCAAAGAAACTTATGAAGCAGTAACTTAAACTTAAAAAGATAACATTTCAAGCTCGTAAAGCTAGAGCTTATTTTAAAACTCCAGTTAAGTATTCCGTTACGCTCGGTAAAGTTAAAATCAAATACGTTTGCTAAGACAAAAGGAAATAAACATTGTTTGCGCTTCATGCTTTTAACTGGTTTATTTATTTTTCATGAAATTTATACTTTTGTTATTGTAAGTTTTCTGTCACGTGTGCCACTACTGGTATAGAAAATTAGACATTATATACTCTAAACATTGCAAATGTCGATACTAATACTATAAAGCTGTACGGTTTGTTTATTTGGTTTAATGCGGTAATCTAATGAACTGCTGGTCCCATTTGAAAAAATATATCAGTGTGTAGCGATAGCCCATACTTTTTATCCGGGTGCACGGAGTAGTTCCCACGGGACGCGGGTGAAACCGCTGGTGAAAGCCAGACAAAAATAAGTGTATATCTGCTTGGTAAAACGTCTAAAATTACTCGTCCTCAATTTTGTTATAGGCACATTCGCAATGAATTCTTGGAAAGGTTATGGTTTAAAACATTAATTACATTGCTCGTAAGAACAAAAGCAGTCCGCCGCAATTATAACACCCACATAAGGCCTTACAATTCTCACTGTACAATGTACATTCAAGTCCTAAAATAACAATTAAGTCAAATCTGGACCCCACGTAATGAACTACATAAATAATTAAGTATGACTTGGGACTAAGCTTTGTTCTGTTGTCGTCAAAAAGTAACCGCTAAGATTCTATGCTAATATAATAAAGAGGAAACACTTGTCTGTTTGTACTGATTTCACTACTAGACTGCCTCGTTGGTCTAGTTGTCGCATAGCGCGACTGCCGATCACAGGTCTCGGGATCGGTTCCCGGGCCAGGTCGAAATCGCATTGCGGGTTTGAGAAACTTTTACAAAGCAGCCTGGAGTTTGGAAGTTGGCGGTGTTACACCCCCGTGCCTGGGAGGGCACGTAAAGCCGTCGTCCTTGAATGCTACTCAGTAGCAGTCGTATACAAATCCACGTCAGAGGCCGTCAGGTGGATTTGAGAAAACTCTGACACTAAAGCTTGTTAGGTGATTAAACCTGCAGCTCACTCGATAAGAAGAAGACTATTAGACTACCTACTACTGCGGGGCTCGACCCCGGGTAAGGTCGATAAGAACAATCTAATAAAATAATTCTGCCATCCGTCTGAGGACTTTGAAACTCGGGTTAGTCGCAGGACCCATTGCAGGGCACAGGCCTCTTCAGAAGGAATGAACCTTAAACACCACGCTTGCTCAACACTGATAGGCGATTTCAGACATTTTTTAAATTTATTTTCTAACTGCATTAGACTTTAAAATACAGTTTTCTCAAGATGTTTTCCTTCACCTTTACTCAGTCATTAGTGTCTGAGATACACTTAGAGATACACTTCTAAGTTCTAATTACTTTCTAGTAACTTAGAAAAGTTACATTGGTACTTGCCAGACCTGGAATCGAACACACACACTTTTATGTACTAGAGTTAAGTATATGAAGTGTATAATACATAATTAAGTATGACTCGGGACTAACCTTTGTTCCACAGTGACCGATAAAGTAATTACCGAAGGGGCTAGGTAGGGTTATCAATAAATCCTTACTGAATATTATACATACAAAAGTTTGTCCCATTTATCGAGAAAGGCTACTTATAGGCTGCTTTTTATCCGGGTACACCGAGTAGTTCCCACGGGATGCGGGTGAAACCGCTGGCAGAAGCTAGTTATAATATAAGTAGAAATAAAAAGCTCTGGTATCAGAATTTTCTCAAATCCTACCCTACCTTTAAAATAGAATGAAACGACTATTCTCAACACAAAGACTTTCAGGATGTGAGAGAAGTCGCAAACAACAACTAGTACACCAACACCACTCGGGAGTCTTAATGGCATTGTTGTTGAATAGCCGTCGATTCAGTAATTACCGCGGCGGGTAATCAATGAATAATCTAATAACTACGGCTGGCTGGACGGTGGCGATCGCTCGTTATGCCGCTATGGTTAACTGGCTTTATCTGTGTAGTTGTGTTTTGTTTTGTTCAATTCATATTTTGTTTTAGAGGTTAGTTTGGTGATATAGAAGCAATAATAAAATAATTAACGGCCTGTTTCACAGGATCCAGATAGAGTTCTAGATAGCTGTGATCAAGCCATAGAAAAGTAATCAAAAATAATAACATTTCTATAGCACTATCCGTCAGATAGCTATTTAGAACTTTAACAAAATAAAATAAGAATTACAATCCAATTAATTTATTAGGGTCGCGTTGACTCTTTCAGAAATCAGCTTTCTTCATCTGCCTAGTTTTTTTCCCAAATATTATGTACTTACTTCCAGATTTAACTGGACGCAACTGAGTAGATACCAGTGTTGTACGGAGTACATCAAGTTACCACAATCTGTAAAATTTCTGCAATTGATTTTCAACCTTATCACAATAGTGTAAGGTTAATATTCGATTGGTAAGATTTGACAGATTCGTTTACGTTGACCTACTGTCGTCTGTACATGGGACGGCTGCCTATCTGACCTCCTCAACTATTACCTGGACAACCGAATACTTCTTGGCAATGTGATATTGGAACTAGATATTTTTTTTTGTAAAAAAATAAAATGAATGACAGACAAAAGATCGCATTCCATTACGTATTTTTCTGCATATTATTTAGTAGTATGTTATTTTTAGAAATATTTTTTATTGGCTTAATGCTGCTATTAAGCCAATAAAAAATATTTCTAAAAATAACATTCCCAACTTACAAAAACTTAATAATAATTCATAAGACATTACGAAGCAATATCAGCGCTCTTCAGAAAGTAAAAACTGATGTATTTTTGATACTTTCATCACTCTCCGATTCTCATTAATCATATAAGTTGCTCGGCAACTCGGTAACAAGTTTTCACTCGGTGTTACCACTTCAGAATTCTGGTGAAGAATTCGTGTTACCATACTTTTCCATTGTTGAAGTGTACATACCGTTTTCTTTATGGGTGACATGGAATTTTATAATTTTCAGCAAGGCTCTTCGTATTAAAAGATGTGTAAGATTTTTTCTTATGGCAATGTGCAGAAATTTACGGTAATTTCTGCCAGGCTCGCATGGCTAACAACACATGGGTATAACTAAAACAAAACAATGCAAATAAAAACTAAATTCGGCTTTCCATGTAGGAAATCTTTCAAGCCTGAAGCAAGAAACACAATAATGTTCTAATAGTTTAGATACGAGGGTTAGCAGGTAGAAAAGATGGATGGATTGCGTGAAAAATGACATGAGTAAGAAGGGAATGTGAGTATGACGTGTGACAGGGAGAAGTGCAAGTAAAAAACATATTGCGCCAACCACAAATAAAATTGGGAGGGCAGGAAGATGATGAAGGTTATCAGGTAAAGCTTACACTATTTTGGGGAAAAGTGTACCTGCTTTCTCTCCCGAAACTTAGGGAGTATTTATTAAAAAAATAAACGTTTTTGTATGCGCGTAAAACAATCTTTATTTAAGATGCATTTAGTAATCGTTGTCCGGTTAAGTATCAGAAAAATTATGACATTCGAGAATCTGATGTTGAACCTATGTATTTTACAATTATTATGCCGAATTGCACTATTTCATTATAACCATGACCAAACCACTTATTTTTTTTCTTTTTCATTTAGATCAGTCATGATCTCCTACATAATCAGAGTCAGGCAATTTACAATGTCAACCAATTAGCAAAATCTTATACATATTCATAGTTAGTACAAAACCCAATTTCTCCGCCTATCTGTGTCTCAGAGTTCATTTCATAAATTCATTCATGCATGCATGAGCGACCCACTTGCATGTTAATGAAAATCTTCATTAAGTAGTTAGTAGTTATTAAACTATTTTCATAATACTATTTGTTTTTGCGTTACTTTAGAATAAATATTCAATACTTTGGACTCAGAAGAATAATTGTTTTAAATCAGGTTCGAAAAGAGCTTAATAAACTCATAAATATAAAATCTTTAAACGCCATCGTATCAACATCAACTTAATATTAAGACCTGTAAGCCCATTGTCGGTAAAGCACGGTATTAAGTCTACGAGTGAAAATGTAACTTAATAATACGACGTTTTCAGTACAGAAAAAAAAATCTACTATATTTCAAACATAAATATCTACACTCCGATACTACGGTACCGATTGGTAAAACTCTTCCACTGTTATCAAGCTAGACTATCTCCAAATAACATAAGCTAACTATATAGTATCCAAATATAGAAAAAAGTCCCTGCAGGACGTGAGTGAAACCGCAGAAAACAGCAACGACTAGTAAGTTGTATTTTTGCACGTCACGTGAAAATATCGTGTCGTACCGTACCGTCAATGAGCCCCGTCTAAGCCCTCGTTCTCCTTCTCAAGACGATCTTTTAGACGAACCTCTTAGGGTTGGCGATAATTAATAGCTAGGGTGATGGATGGACAAGGAATTACGTGTCAACCCTGTAATAATCGGTGATTAATTTGTTCCCTGTAATAACTTAGTGGCGTGCTCTCTTATCACTTTATTCGCGTTCCTGATTAACGAATTCACATGTATTCTAATTTGAGAGATACCTATAAACTCATAAATTTTCGCCTTTAGAATATTATAAATGAGACTAGCTACCGCCAGTTGTTTTACCCGCATCCTAAAGAATGTACTCGCTACACCAGGATAAAACCTGGCCTGTATATTATTCGGTCGTAGTTTATCTGCCAAGTTTCTTATCAAAATTCGTTCAGCCGTTTGCACACAAAGAAGTAACAAACATATTGTCAGACTCAGAAACTTTCTTCTTTACGATATATTATTATGTCTGATATTCCGTTGTCATCCGTGAATTACCTATAAAATTATTTGAAACGTTTGTCTAAAAATAATGTTGACAGACGGTTATGATTGCCAATTGAAAGGGAAACTAGCCAAACTACGCAGTAGATGTGATCTTAGTTCATGCATTTCTGCATATTATGCGTAGATGCAGATGCACTATTTCTCCCACAGACACCGATAAGAACTAATAAATTTTGTCTTTTTAATAAATATTATTGTTTTAATATACGTATGAAGTAATACATTATGAAAATATAAAATAACACAGGGGAACAAAAAAATATTTTTTTTCTGCGGCCTTAGTTTTCGAAGTTAATTCACATTCATTAGGGTTATTTAATACTCGAATATGATTTATTTTGTTTGAATTGACTCTGGTTCTCAAGATAAACGTACTATCAAAAATATATTTATTCATACACATTTACCCTCGTTATCGTATTGTATCTGAGTAAAAGGTGACAGACTTTTCTTGTTGTTTGAGAATTTAACTAATAGCACCTTGTTTATTATTTCTGATTGCTAAAAATATCAATTGGTTCATTTCTTTGTTTTATTAAATATTGTTATTGTGAAAAAATAATGAGTTCTTCAAGAAAGTCTTGTGTTAATAATCCCGACCATTTCTGCTACATATGTGGTAAATTTTGTCAAAAAAAGCAACGAAGAAATATTAATAATTTTGTAAAAGAAGCCTACCAAGCATATTTTGGAAAAAAAAACTGGGACAACAGGACAAATATTGGGTGCCACACAAAGTTTGTAAAACTTGTGTAGAGTCACTTCGATATTGGTTTTTCCGAACTTATTATTATATATTTTTATTCATCCTGATTTATTAGTGTAATATATGTATCATTTAAGATATTGTTCCATTTTAAAATAAATGTTTTTTAATATATTAAATATTTTAATTTCATTTTACCTTCAATTTAAATAGATACTCTTTATCTGAACATGTGGAGTCAATTCGGCAAATCTGTTATTATTTTCATATTCAGTAGACCAGAAATACACAAAATCGACTCCGAAACCCCGTGCCGCAGAATCATTGTTGCCCTGTGTAATAATAGTAAAACAGTTTTCATAGTGCATTGGTAGAATTTGTTAAGATTTTTTCAGAGCAGGTACAGACGCCGCTCATCAAACTGCCTCAATCAGTATTTTTTTTTCAATAGATTTTCAATCTCATCCCAATAGTGGAAGGTTATAGGTTCGATTGGTAAAATTTCTTGTAGGTACTTACAAGAATATAAATATGAGTTCAACAATGGCAAAAAATAGCCACTTAGAACCAGGGGCGTATTTACCCTTAGGCTAGAAGGGCTATAGCCCGGGGCGGCAAGCCGCGGGGGGCGGCCGGTAGGATGCCCCTTGGGCTTGATCTCATTCCTTGATGGGGCGGAAAGCTACAGAAGCCCGGGGCGCGCAATCTTAAAATACGCCCCTGCTTAGAACCTCCTCGTTTGTAGTCGGTTAATAAGGCTCTACTTGGGTACAAAGTATAAACTACTAACGACCAATCAAAACTTGCTGAAGCGTTTGACAGAAGATGAATCAGTCTTTCAACGCAGTTGAGTAATTACGATATATCGTGTGTCTAGTTCTGCTGTCCTAGTTTTTACGATCGATCGTGAAATTCTATAGTTCATAGTGTCATAAAAATTAATAATGTGATACAATTATGATATTTCAAATTAAAATTTATTAATTTAGTAGCTTCTACCAGCGGTTTCACCCGCGTCCCGTGGGAACTACTCAGCGCACCCGGATAAAAACTAACCTATAGCCTCCCAGGCTATCTAACACTGAAAGAATTAGAAATCGGACCAGTAGTTTTTGAAATTAGCGCGTTCAAACGAACTCTTCAGCTTTATAATATTAGTATAGATTATTTACAAATTGTTTTATTAAACTGTTCCTGTGGTTCCACCCTCGCTCCGAAGACAATATTATCTACACCTATTTTATGTCTTTTCTTGGATTTTATTTATGTGCCGACGAATACAATCGAAGGCTTTACAAGGTCTCCAAATGATCCGTCGAGCTCTGGGATTCTTCGCGCGAGTTACCGCGGCCCAGGTAGACAAATGGTTCCAGAAGGAATACGGTGTGTTTTAGTCAGAAAGAGTCTAACACTCCCTCACGCTGCACCCAAAGTGGGAGGGGTCATCTGATGAGTTCCCATTAAAAATTGTCACAAATTTTAGGTACAGACGACAGCACATCAACCTACCCCAATAGTCTTTCTTCAAAAGATTTTCAATCTTAACACAGTAGTTACTATTCAGTTGACATTTGACAGATTCGGGTAGGTTGACCTGCTGTCGTGTCTACAATACTCTTCTGCATCCATGGTTAAAGGCTCGCTTCTATGTTATATGCTAATTTCAACAAGAACATTCAAGAATTAAACAAAGAGCTCTCAGCCTTCAACTGAAAGGATAGACAGACAGAAATGCAAACTCTTTGGTGGATTATTCATCTAATAGATTATTATTCAGAGATCCCAACTGAATCTATTATGTTTGGACAAGATGGTGAATTATGTAAGGTTTTGTTGGCAATCAGTTTTATATATTAGGTTTGCTTTTTAGTTTGTATTCTGGTTATTTGATTTCGTTGAGATTTTTGTATTGATTGAAACAAGTTCAGTTGTGAATGGGTACGAATAAAATATTAGCAGAGCTAAACGATAAAAATAAAGTGATAATAAGGGCCAGTTTCAGAGGTTCCAGATAATTTTTTAGATAGCTATCTGACAGATAATGCCATAGAAAAGTAGACAAAATTTTAAACATTTCTGGAAACTCTGAAACTGGCCCTTAATGTTTCAAAAGATAATATGTAATTTGATTAAAAACTCTAATCACAGACTTTTTACGAGTACTTAATTCACCGTAAGTTGATTAATAAATCAACATAAATACCTACTTATACTTACAAAATTGATATATAGGTACATACAAGGACATTTTCTTTCATAAATCTAAATCCAGCACTATTTCAGTAATCCATGTCACCTTAACAGCATAATCACCTTAAACCACTTCTATTAACATTCCACTACTTATAGCATGACCATACAAAATTCTTACTACCACTATATACCTACCTACCTAGTTATCTACAGGGTATCCACCCCCGATGGTCCGTAAATCATCCCCAGTAATACCGAGCTTAAGTTATCTGTCACGAGCGAGCCCACTTACAACGTTATGAGTTCTAAGAGATATTATATTACGGCGTTATTAATTATGCGCCTCGATATCCCACTTAAGTTGCGATAACTTAGAAGGTGCTTAAATGTAGTGATTCATAAGTTGTTGGTTACTTGAAATTGTGATTGAAACTTTAAATAAATCAAATTACCACAATCTGTCAAATTTCTACAATCGATTTTCAACCTTATCACAATGGAGGTAGGTAGGGTTAATGTTCGATTGGTAAAATTTGACAGATTCGTGTACAGACGACAGCAGGTCAACGTATACGAATCTGTCAAATTTTACCAATCAAATATTACCCTACTCCCATTGCGATAAGGTTGAAATTCGATTGCAGAAATTTGACAGATTGTGGTAACTTGATGTGCTGTTGTCTGTACCTACCTAAGGCAATATTACTGCCACAAAACTATATGACATAAATGACAGAAACGCTATTATTAAAGTGCGGTATTTATATAGTGAAGTATAATAGTGTAATGAAAGAAAACATCATGACAAAACTAACGAACAAAATCTAACGTATCACGAAAATGCTGAAATTCTAGAAAATATATCTAGAGTAGAAATTTTACCGTAGTCACCATATACTCCTTGCTCAATCACAATCTGCTACATGTTATATTATTTAGGTTTTAAATTAGTTTACAGTACCCTCCGGGTTCCAACAAAACGTTGTTTAAAATTCTCAAACCCACAATCCTCAATTTCAACTCTTGATTAGTTAGGCTTACAGGCTTCTTCGTAATCTTCATAACAAGGGCTTAACTGACACATGTCACAACGCTTAGCAACAACCGTGACACTTGTCACTTGTCACCTGTCACAGTTTACCGTATATGTCAGTGACAGTACGGGTTTGCTACAGTATCGTGAGATCCCTCGTAGACAACTTCAGAGTGGTAAAGTTCTTTGAAGAATTGTGTATCACCCCGACTGTGGAATTGTTCGAAAGAGTTACTGTGGCCCTGGTAAACAAAGGGCTCACGAAGGGACACGGTGGGTTTTAGTCAGTGAAAGTCTGATGATTTCCCACCGAAAGAAAATACTGTATCGAGTATGCGGACACGTTTTTCATGTAGGCAGTATTTGTAGTTTCACAATATTAGGTAAAAAAGTAAAAATTTCTAAAATAATATCAGGCGCTATAGATTCACCTTGGGGTACCATCGAGACTATAGCAGTATCGTGTTACTTAACGCTTCGTATTATTTTTAACGTTTTAAATAACTTTATGTATGACTAGCTTCCACCAGCGGCTTCGCCCGCTTCCCGAGGGAACCATTTCCCGTACCTAAAAACAAAAGACATGTCAATGACGTCACGCTCGAAATGAAAGAGACAGATAGATTATTAAGAAAGAGATGAATAGACCCTTTTTCAATTTTTAAACCAAAACAAAAGACATGCCAATGACGTCACGCACGAAATGAAAGAGACAGATAGATTATTAAGAAAGAGATAAACAGAACTATTCGAAATTTTAAACAAAAACAAAAGACACGCCAATGACGTCACGCACGAAATGAAAGGGACAGCATCATTTGATAACTCATAAATATGACAGAGATAAATGTAATTTTGATGCATCTATCTGAAGTGAAATAAGCCCAGATTTTTTTGTAGGTGATACAAAATGTATTCTAATTTTAAATACATAAGGTTGATATTGCACTAAAAAAATCAGCAAAGGCAGCACAAGTTTGGGTAGTCTGAACTAATGTTGCCTCTGGTATGATTATGTTTTAGAATTTAGATTTATTTAGAAACCAGTCAGGGAGCGACAGAGGGGACGCGGCGCGGGGAGGGGGGGGGTGCGCTAT
>NWSH02000537.1:12697622-12723986 GCA_002382865.2 Heliothis virescens
ATCGTGTCTGTACATTAAATATTTTTACAAAACAAAATATGTAGGGTTATTAAGAAATGAAAAAAGAGAAAGAATTCGAAAAAAAAATTGTCTGTTTGTCGGGAAGCGGGCGAAGCCGAATCAGAATAACATACAGGCTACTTTTTATCCGGGTAAGGGAAAAGTTCCATGCGAAGCCGCTGGCAGAAGCTAGTTTATTAAATAAACTAGCTTCTGCCAGCGGCTTCGCATGGAACTTTTATAGAACTTTTATAGAAGGAACTTTTATTCTGCCAGCGGCTTCGCATGGAACTTTTCCCTTACCCGGATAAAAAGTAGCCTGTATGTTATTCTGATATGTAAGCTATATATCTGCCAAGTTTCATCAAAATCCGTCCAGTGGATCCTGAGATTAGCGTGTGCAAACATTCAAACAGACAATTTTTTTTCGAATTCTTACTCTTTTTCATTTCTTAATAACTCTACAGATTTTGTTTTGTAAAAATATTTAATGTACAGACACGATTTTTTTACTGTTTTATTATATGTGTATAGATTATGTTTAATTATTCCAAGCTCCGCTGTTGTACCTATAGTTTGGGCCTCATGGTCACTATAGTCCAAAGCACATACTCTATCTAGTCCCCCTGCATTTCCGTGACATAAAGGTGACACGAAGGCTCAAGTCTCACATATCAAAGCAACAAACTGTCTTCAGGTAATCCGCTTATATTTACATACAAAATGTGCCAGAATGTTTGTACAGGTGCCTTGAATATTATTGTTTTTGTTTTACTTTTTATGGCAGTTTGTGGAAAAACAGACAATTTCATGATTTTCCGAGCTGTTTTTTCTGAAGTCTTACGATTTTTTAGTTGGCCGCGATTACCCCCGCTTCCCGAGCGGACTACACAGCGCCAAAGTAAAAAGTAACATTCCTCGTTAAACTATCTAAAACTGGAAAAATCAGTATGATCAGTAGTTCCTGAGCTTAGCGCTTTCAAGCCAGCAAACAAACTCATTGGCTTCATAGGCTTTATAATATCAGTACATGTAAATATGGAAAATTAAGTATGCTAGTTGTACGTAAGATAAAAAAAATATTCTTGAACTGGAACCGATATTGGACATAGAAAAAACCAAACATAACAACATAGTGTATAGTATACAGACATTTTCGATACACGAAATGTTCCTTGCACCTGTGTATTCACATTTTCTTGGTACCGAAACTAATACTGAATTTCATTAGCGCAGCCTTTGAGCGTAGTTCCAGCATCGTAGTTTATCTTAACTGTATAAATTAAATTGAGTTAATTACTTCGTTTCTATTCAGTAAGACTGCTTAATGATGACTTACTGGGTACAGTTTAGCTCTAAAATTGTGATGTATTTTGTGTGAATACGTGTTTTCTATAGAACGCTGATTTACTTAACTTCGAAATTCAACAGTGATGGTTTCATTAATTGAAAATGCTGTGTGTGTATGTTTAGACAAAAATCCTAATTATGGTGCAGATTTTTTATTTTGCAAGTCAGTAAATGTACAAATTGGCACGTTTAGGCCAATCACAGAGTCGTTGTCGTCGTTTCGGCCGAAAGACTACTGGCCGCCCAAAGGTTCGCCACTTAATCTTCAGCAACCCACATCTATTGCTTCCCGGCGACCAAGGCCACACCACCACCTCCAAACTCACCCACTTTCTTATGAAAAATAGAATATTTCTACTTACTTTCTGACACTTCAAGCGACCCAAGGGCTGGTTTCTACTTTGGACAAAAAATAAGCATTGCCATCCAACGTGGCAATGCTGCCAGCCTCTTGGGTACGCTTCCAGTGGGCGGTGATGAAGAGGAGTATTTTGATGCCATGTTTTAATTTTAATTTTATATGTAAGTTACTTGTAAATATGTACAGAAAAATGTATTTTAATTGATCTTTCTTTCGCACTTTGTACTTTTCTTTTTCCTTTTCTAATTTCCAAACACATGGATTTGTCTCCATAAGCAGCTGTTACCACATGACTACTTATCGTATCAGAAACGGCTTTCTACTCATAAAATATCATACAATTACGACCAGGGTTATAATTCGCCATATGTTACGGTGCCATGCTGAGTAAGACCAGGTGTCGGTTCTCATAGGCCGATGACACGGCTGAATAACTCTACTGGTATCTGGTAGCGGTTGGTTACCTATTGGTCGATCAATCTAGGTAGTGGGTAGACGGGTGAGCATTTCTCAATGCAACTGAGTAGTATATATTTTTTCTTACCCTAATATGATGTTTTGTAGGTGTCTTAGGAATATTCGGAAATAATGTGGATGTTCTATTAATTTAGACAGTTCGTGTTGATGCATTTGTGGTGTGGCATCTGGTGAACGGACACTTGTTTTTATACAAAAACGCGCGGAACGGCAACTGTCCGGCTTTTGAAGCAGCCGTGGTACCGACGCTGCACGGTTGCCGCACCCCAACGCAAGGTCCTTTTTGAAAGAACCTTATGTTTGTATTTTATTATTTGTACTATTTCAATACTAACTCGTGTCTATAGGAAATAGAACCTTAGGTACCCATATGTTTCTAGTAAATTACCAAAAAAGCATCCCATATTAAAAAATATCTCAAACATCAAAACTTTCGTACCATTTTGGAAGTCACGCACAACTTTCCTTCACCCACATTTCACCTTTTTTCTACCAAACTGTACAAACAAACATACGTGCAAATATTCCTCATTAATCCTCATACATATTTACGTGGCTATTGTTGAAATATGTAAAACATAGAACTTTGCCTTAGATTCCTTCACGTTTGGAGGGCGAGGTCAATGTGTATATTTTATTTAGAAATACAGTGAGGAAACGTGGGTTTGTGAATAATTTAGGACTGTCTTTAGTTTATCTAGCTTCTAGTAATGTTTTATTCTGATCGCAATAAACATGCTATAGATTATGGGCTAGTATTTATTTCAACGTAATCTTTTAAAGTTTGGTACTTTGTTTGATCACGCTATCTCAAAAACTACCAGACCAATAGTATATCTATCAGATCGTATCCATATTTGATCTAATAACCTACATTTATTGAAGAAAGTTATAGCCTAATTTTTGACCAGGTGCACGAAGTTGTGTGCACTAATATATATTTTTTAATATTTTCAATATTAATCCAGACTTATAATTACACCAAATCTTAAATTCACGCTTTTATAACTGAAAGCGGGAATTTTAGTTCTTATATATTTTATCTCAAGAGATCAAAAAATACGGCTGACTACCCTCCCAATTAAGGTTCAAGATACCTCAGGAGGTAACTCAGACGAGATGAAGCCTACGCTACGAAGCCTACGCCGTAGCCCACTCCGCCTACGCCGTAGTCAGTAGTGTTCTGTTGAAAGCCTTTGGGATTTTTGACAAGTACCTGGACAAATTCTAACTATAAATAAATCCTTAGACGAAGGGAAAATTCATTTTTGCTCTTTTGCTTTCACTTAGAACTAAGAACTCAATTCGAAGGCTTGCTTGAAATATTCTATTAATTAAAGTAATGAATAAATAATTTATCACTAAGTTTGTAGTGTCTTAGTATTTAAAAGAAGATTTAAGTTCTATTAAAATATGAAGAAAATATATAGGAAAAATATGTACTTACACCATTTATGGAAATAAAATTTGTTTCACACATACAAAAAAAAATGTCTATAACTTTAAAATATTTTCAGCATTTACTGATTCTTAGCAAGTGCTGTTAATAATGAAATATCAGCACTTACTTAAAAAAAATGAGTTATCAGCACTTACTAAGAATCAGTAAATGCTGATATTTCATTATTTTTATTTATGATTACAAAATGCATTAAGAACTTATCGAATCGGATCAGTACTTCCTGAGATTATTGTACAAGCAAACAAACAAACTTTTCAACTTTATAATATAAGCAAGTTTATAATAATCTAATTATACATGGGTACGTCATTTCACTGCCAGTTGACTGAGTCTATATCCGACGCCTAATCCGTGGATTATGAGCTAAATTCACTGTTTGTCTGTCAGTCTAGTAATAAAGGATTCATTATTTAGACTGCGGTCGTGGTAGCAAATATACCTATTATGAAGGCTGTAACAGAATTATGATTACAGTCAACCTCATGAGAACCTCCTTTTTTTGAAGTCGGTTAAGAAGTCGATGAACATATCCTCCAAAATTGCTAAACAACCTAAGTTTAACAATTGGTAAAAAAAAACAAATGCCAAAATTGACATTCTAAAGGTAGGTTGTAACATTCAACTATGTATAATTAAAATATAACCAGCCATTAAGTGGTCGCCCATTGGTCAAATCATGAATTTGACAACTGAAAATGGTTCAGTTATCGTTATAATTAAACCGTAAAAGTTCAAAAGTAACTAATATCTTGTTTTTAAGTTACACTCATCCCATTGGGTTCAGCTCTATTTTTGAACAACAGTTAAAAGTATACATATAAACCGTTTTTAATTTATTTAACAAACGGTGCTTTGTGTAGTATCCAAAAACAACAGCTAAACAAATACTACAGCACCCACTGTTGAATAACAAAAACAATAGTCTGTTTGAAATGTTTTGGGAACAGAGAATTACAACCGACCTGTATTTTTAGGAAAAATAAACTGGATGCCAGGAATAGAATACAATATTCCAGAATTTTATATAAAAACTGTTCCCTGTAGTTCCACCCACGTTTTATGATTTACAGAATTTTATATCCTAGCCGTTTCCCGTGGTTCCACCCGCGTACTGAGAATCACTACTCGCACCCGGAAAAACGAAACCCTAAAAAGAAGCCTATGTATTTCTTATTTCGTTGAAAAGAAGCTGCTACTGCGGCACTATGTCCAAACAACCAAAATACACCAGATTTTCTGCTCGCTCTTTTTTATGTGCGACATATTCCGAGTTAAAACAAACCTACCAATCGCGTCCTTTCATGTATCATAGTTTGAACCAGTAGTTCCTTGTCAATTGTTTGGCCATCTGATCATACAATCCCCTTGGAAAATTTGCTAGTGTGAGCTGTTAGACTTTACATACTTTCATTACTCGTCCTCTAACCACTATTTTCAGTGCCTTGAGAAGCAGAGGTTTCCGTATGGATAGTTCGATTATAGTGGACGCCTTTCATCTTCACGTATGACCGCACATTCTAGGGCACTAGACTACGTACACTTGTGGTTAGGACATTATTCTTTCGGTATATTCACGTCATAATCTAGTATAATTTGCATACCTTAAAGTGAATTTGGGACTAGCTAAATATGGAATGTGGATGACATGGTGTAGATACATATGTGATGCGGAGGAATGAAGATGTTGTGAGGAAAGTCTCGCGGATGGATATGAAGTTAGATAACTACCAAAGAAATGATAGATGGATTGTGTGAAAGACGATATGATACTCTTAAGATGATGTATGACATACGATACCATGTACAGACGACAGCAGGTCGACTTACCGGAATCTTTAAAATTTTACCAATCGAACATTAACCTTCCAATATTGTTTCAATGTTGAAATTCTATTGAACAAGTTTGACAGATTCTGGTAGACATATGTTAGAAAACAAACGGGACTTACTCGCGATGACATTCTGGTAGGTTTATGTGCTGGCGTCTGTACAATTGAAAATAATTTTACATCATTCGGAGACAGATGATGATCATGATAGCAACTACCTATCTTCTCAATAGTTAACCATCAGTATTGGTCTTTATTTCAATAGTGAAAAGCGTAACAAAAATACCTAACATAGTTTGTTAGGTATTTTTTTTTGTAAAATACCTAACATAGTTTGTTAGGTATTTTTGTCCTGTGCCTATAAATTGAAACGTATTGCTTTGGCAGTTTTCTCCTAAAAACTAAATTGCGTCTGATTACATGGGCCGCTAAAATGCCGCCTCACCAGGTAAAGCGTTTTAATCTCGTTACTCAGGCCATGTAAACCTTCTTCCCTGTCATCAATAACTTAGCACAATACGTACCTGGGAAAGCCATTACAGTGTATAGGAACATTCACTGTTCGAGTCCGAATACTATTATAGTCGTACCCCATTGTTTTATTCAGACGCCGAATGCGGACGCTTCGGCGATTACCTGTGTTAACGTCGTTTATACGATGCGCCATTTTAGTTCCATTTTAGTCTGAGAGCACGCTCTCAACGAGCAGCTATGATGTATGTAAAATATTATTTATGTACTCTAAGTAATACCATAGTGACAGTTTGAATGGATGAGCGAAAGTTTGTTGTTTTTTTACGCAAAAACAACTATTTATAGAAAATATTACCACACTAGTAACCCTTGATATTTTTAAGGTCCTATAATAAGATCATTATTTCTACTTTAGAATGGGCCATAAATTATACCATAAAATTAATCTTCTGTCTGCGAATTTAGCAAAATTATTTTTACATCAAGTTCAAAATTTTCACGTATATACGATACAACCACGATACAACATTCAAACAACATAAATTATAGCCGAGTTTAACAAAGCGAAAATCGTTATTAATTTCAGTGCAAACGAATGGAATATTGAAATTCCTCTCAGAAATATTACATGTCAACCGCAAGGACCTGCGTCAGACCGATGTTATTGTTTAAAATTTAACTAGGCCCTTATGACAACAGATTAACTAGCGTACCACTTGTATTGGAATATAGCTGGGTATGTTTGTTTTAACGAATTATATTGGTCAACTTCATAATTTCTTAATAAAATATTTATTATTTAAATCATCATACTGTCGTATTCCATACATCGTAATCGATATTTAAGCGTTCTACACACAAAAAAGACTTTTAGTCGGCCGATAGTCAATTCGGGCGCATAAATCAGTATGAAGATGAATAGTAGTGTGCACATTACAATGATTAGGTATTTTGCCGGTATAAAGTGAACTAAAAACTTTGATTTAATCGTAATTTTTTTTTAAATCAATTTTGGGCTACCGACGCTGCGACGCACCGACTATCGGCCGACTATTTAGTCAGCAGTGTGCGGGAATGCTTAATCGTGAAACATCATTAGTAAATTGCTAATCTTCTTATATAATATCTGAAGTTCCCAAACATCAAAATACGAATGCTTTTTGTAGAACAAAGACAAAACAACCGTATTTCGTAAAGGCCCATTAACACATTTCGATTTCATTGCCCGTTGCTTGCCATTTTATTTTAGCAAGATGCTACTTGCACTGTGTAAACGTAATCGCGCAATAGGTAAATGGTCGCCTGTCAAATATTCCTGGAATAAAATGGCAAGCAACGGGCAATGAAATCGCAATGTGTAAATGGGCCTTAAAACAGTAATGAGTCGAAGAAACCGCAGACCATAGCCAGTCTACTATATTTACGTAACTACATTTTGATTCGCAACGATATATCATTTTTAATAGCTCTTGGCACGTTTTAGCTGTTTAATAATATAGGATAAAAAATAAAAAGCACTTATTTAATAGATTCTTTGGACGCAACACGGAAATTACAACTAATGTGATAGCGTGACTTGCTATTTTTGTTATTACATAATAATATTTTCTTCAGTAATGAAATGATGTGTATTTTCCTGCGTATTCGTCGGGTAGACATTTTGTTACTAGCTTTTTCCTACATGAATATATACTTATGAAACAATCGTTATTTTGTTAAAACTCGACGACTCGACACGACGTATTTTGGACGCCATTTCATTCATTTATTAGGTATAGACGACAGCACATCAAATTACCTCAATTTGTCTTCCTGTAATAGATTTTCAACCTTATCTCAATACTGAAAGGTAAATCTTCAATAGGTAAAATTTTACAGATAAGGGTAGGTTGCTGTTGTCTGTACACTTTAATGACGAAAGGAGTGACTTTTTTTAGATGACATTTCCTATTTCCATTTTCATACAGACACACCTTAGTCCTTAAGAATAATATTTTGTAAATAAGCATACAGTAAACACAACATCGCAATGCCAACACAAGGAAACCCACAGATTTACGACAAAACAAAAGTGATAGATCTTCATGGTCCATTCAGCCTTCACGCTGCTATTCCAAAAACTATAGGTACAGACAACAACACATCAAGTTACCACAATCTGTCAAATTTCTGCAATAAATTTTCAACCTTATCACAATAGCGGAAGGTTAATATTCGATTGGTAAAATTTGACAGATTCGTATACGTTGACCTGCTGTTATCTGTACTTACGCTCACAGTAAAAAGAGTTTGTCGTAAAGATATCTCAACAGTCTGTCGGACATATTGTGTGAACATCGTAGTTTTGCTGGCCATCACATCACACGGTCGGTATGACGTCATTAGCTTTGATTGAGGGATAAAATAGGATTTTATATTTGTTTGTTCGAATACGTCTGTGTTGGTCGAATGACTTTTGATGACTAGTGCGGTAGTAAAGTTTTTTAGACTTTGTTTGAAGTTGGAGATTTCAGACTGCTAAGATAAATAGTTGACTGGAAACACGCCTACCTTTTTAGGGTTCCGTACCCAAAGGGAAAAACGGGATTACGAAGACTTGGCTGTCCGTCTGTCCTTTCGTCGGTCACTAAGATGTATCTGACACTTTAAATTTTCACAGATGATTTATTATTATTGCCGCTATAACATCAAATAATGGAAGCTTAAATAAAACATATATTTCAGAGGGCTCCATACAAAAAGTGTGATTTTTATAAGTAATTGTACTGAAACCTTCGTGCGAGAATCCGACTAGCACTTGGCTAGCTTTTTATTCATTACTATAATGTAAATAGGATTCTATAACTTGCTGCCTAATCCATTTTCCTTTGTAGGCACATTTTTTTACTCCATCTCTTTCAACCTTGGAAAAACCTTCAAACAATAAATACCCGTATCAACAAACATTCGTATCTATTGACAAATTAAATAGGATTAGTCGGCTACCACGTGAATTCTGTGCAATTACCGGTGAGGGAGGTAGTGACACTTGGCATAATCTATGACCTCAGGCTATTAGGTTATTCGAGACGAACATTGTTGGGGAATTCGCTATCAATAACTTGGAACTTGCAATTAACGGGATCAGTACGCCAATGTCTACATATAGTGTCTATAGAAGAATAATAATGTTGAAATATATAAGTATAGCTTCCGCCCTCTACATATAAAAATCTAAGTCCTGATTCTTTCACTAACTCATCAGCGCAGGACCCAAACCCGTGAACCTATAAAGTTAAAAATTTACACAGAAGTTCATCTTAAAACTCACGCGAGATAAGAAAGGATTTCCCGAAATTCTCACTGGAACGGGAAAAACGGGACTGTAAATTTTATGTGGGTGAAGCCGCTGGCAGAAGCTAGTCGCTTACAAGCCTTCACAAATTAAATATCCACAAACAATCGTACGTACAAATTTAAATAGGATTAGTAGTTTAACACGTGAGTTCTGTGCAATTACCGGTGAGGAAGGTAGTGACACTTGCCCTAATCTATGACCTCAGGCTATTAGGTTATTGGAGACGAACATCGTTGGGGAATTCGCTATCAATAACTTGGAACTTGCAATTAATGGAGCGGTGCCCCAATGTCCTTATAATAGAATAATATTTCTGAAGTATATAAGTATAGCTTCCGCCATCTACATGTAAAAATCTAAGTCCTGATTCATTCACTAACTCATCAACGCAGAGCCCAAACCCGTGAACCTATAAAGTTGAGAATTTTTACCCAGAGAGAGATTTTTTTTTTAACGCTCTCACGCAAGATAAGAAAGGATTTCCCGAAATTCTCACTGGAACGGGAAAAACGGGACTGTAAATTTTATGTGGGTGAAGCCGCTGGCAGAAGCTAGTCGCTTACAAGCCTTCACAAATTAAATATCCACAAACAATCGTACGTACAAATTTAAATAGGATTAGTAGTTTAACACGTGAGTTCTGTGCAATTACCGGTGAGGAAGGTAGTGACACTTGCCCTAATCTATGACCTCAGGCTATTAGGTTATTGGAGACGAACATCGTTGGGGAATTCGCTATCAATAACTTGGAACTTGCAATTAATGGAGCGGTGCCCCAATGTCCTTATAATAGAATAATATTTCTGAAGTATATAAGTATAGCTTCCGCCATCTACATGTAAAAATCTAAGTCCTGATTCATTCACTAACTCATCAACGCAGAGCCCAAACCCGTGAACCTATAAAGTTGAGAATTTTTACCCAGAGAGAGATTTTTTTTTTAACGCTCTCACGCAAGATAAGAAAGGATTTCCCGAAATTCTCACTGGAACGGGAAAAACGGGACTGTAAATTTTATGTGGGTGAAGCCGCTGGCAGAAGCTAGTCGCTTACAAGCCTTCACAAATTAAATATCCACAAGAAAACGTACTAACAAATTAAATAGGATTAGTCGGCTAGCACGTGAATTCTGTGCAATTACCGGTGAGGGAGGTAGTGACACTTGCCCTAATCTATGACCTCAGGCTATTAGGTTATTGGAGACGAACATCGTTGGGGAATTCGCTATCAATAACTTGGAACTTGTAATTAACGCGAGCCGTGCGATAGTTGTCTTGGTTAAGGGAATATTGAGGCAGAACACGAAAGATAATTATTATTGAGATAAGTTATTTTTAATTAAAATGAAGAGGGAAAGGTAGGCAGGCAAAAAGGTTGGAAACAAAACTAATATACTTATATTATAAAGCAGAAGAGTTTGTTTGAACGCGCTAATCTCAAACACGATCCAATCGGTCCGATTTAAAACAAGCTTTAAATTGTCCTAATTATTAACTTTTAGTTCTAATTGTTAATTGGCTAATTATTCTGGTGTGTTGAGTAGTTCCCACGGGGTGCGGGTGAAACCGCAGGCGGAAGCTTGTAAAAGGTAAGGTGTGTTATATAACTAAATAGGTTTTCTATTACCTATAGGTACTGTCTTAAAAAAATCTTGCTTTTCAAGAAAATCCTTGAAAACATTTAGCAGACGTTATGACGCAGTGAAACTTGACCTTAATTGTCCTCGGAGCTCCTAAATCTAAAATAAGTACACACATTAATAATATAAATGACTATAGCTTTTACCCACGACTTGGTGCGGTTCAAATTGGGTTAAATGCGGTAAATACGCCTTTTGTGTCGTTCGATATAATCATTAACTCGACGTATTCTGTTATATGTACATAAATAGATTTGGAGTCCTTTTTTTGAAGTCGTTTGAAAAACGAATAGTTTAAATAGGTATGCATTGTTTAACTAGCAAATGAGATAAATAAATCTAGGTATAAAATCAGATACACGTATGTCTTGACATACGCAGTGAAAAGTTTATAGTAGGAACAATTTAAAAAAAATATCGCGCTAAATGAAAAATAAATCTTATATGTTATACTAGAACACTAACTACTAACTAGGGAACAATTATTATTATTCTCTTCACAGGAAACCATTTCCACCACGGAATTAATTAATATATAAATATACTAACTCTAATTATGATATTTTAAACAACACATAATATTTGAAACAACCCAAATCCAGTGTAAATACTGTCTAAATCCTTACAATACAGAGAGTAAACTTGTATCGTGAGCTTTCACTGCAATGCGGGACACAAACGTACGGGATGTTCTTATTAAGCAGATTATTGTGTTACTCCGTCGTGTATCTGAACTGAATTTGTCAGTCTTTATGTCATTAAATTGAAAGTGTTGTTAGGTTTGGGTTAAAAAAGGTGCCTAATACCGCTTTTATACCTACTTATTTGCTAGCTACATTATTTGTTTGACCGAACACAATACCTATATTTATCAAAAATTATATTCCCACCAAAAAGTATTTCGACAAGAAAGCAGTGAATGATATAAAAAAGTTAAGTACAGACGACAGCAGGACAACGTATACGAAACTGACAAATTTTACCATTCAAACATTAACTTACCCCCATTACAATAAGGTTGAAAATCGATTGTAGAAATTTTACAGATTGTGGTAACTTGATGTCGTGCTGTCGTCTGTAGGTACATGGGTTCTTTCGTTCTTTCTTTCTTTCAAAATATTTCTGAAAAACAGACAATCTATTCATCGACAGTGCCCAATTTCAATGATTTTAAATTTAATCATTTAAACGTCTCATTATTTGCTGTAGGTATTCTATGAAAAGCTTTCATTATTTCTATAATAATTCAAACAAAACTATCTCTTCAAAACAGGTGTTCAATCAAACACATAATTCACGAAAATTACGCACGAAATTGTTTACTCCAAATCGTAGCCGCGGTGGCTGTCGTAATAAGTATTATGAATTGAATATTATTACGAGCGACGGATAACAAAATACTCCCACCGCATATTTATAAATAATAAATATAAATATATAAAATCAAATTATTTTATACGACGTCAGACGTCATGAAAAAAAGCGCGGGTGATTAGCGCGCGAAACAACGAGACGTTCCGTTCCACGGGCAAAGGAAATGTCTATTCTGCCTGCGAGCGAACTCTTTATCACAGTCTAGTAACCACACAAACAAGTTTTAATTGGACCTTTTTTGTACAGGCAGTCTACATTATACCTCACCGTACCTCCTCATTTCCCTAGTTCCCATTTAGTCATATTTCTTTATGGCGCACACGTTTCCAAGAACTTCCAACGACATCCCTTGGGAGATTTAAAATACAATTTTATTCAAGAGCGAACACATCTACAATTCATATTTTCGTATGTATAGGAACAGCTTATTTAGTTTTACTACAAACTTGAGGCAGTAGTTGTTACGGAATTGGGTAAAACTTGCGCAAAAAATGTCCTAGTATCATTGGATTATAGTTTTTATAGACATTGTTTATCTGCAGAACAAGTCCATTTATTTAGATGGCCAACTAGAATGAAAAGCTATAGGCATGCCTTTGCCTCGCGCCAACTTTATTTCGCGCCATAATTTCTACTATAAAAACCGAGTTTACGGTTATAGACAATACGGTACTATATGATAAACGTTATTTCACCGATTTTCTTTTCTCTCATCTAAATAAGGCATTTTGAATTTGGAATCGTATGTTTTGGCCGTATTTTATCTCAAGGTTTGTGTCGTCTCTGATTGTGTTGTGAAAAGGCCAAGTTCAACAAAGCGGGAGAGAAAATAAAAATTCGGCCGTCATCGGACTATTTCACAAATAGAAAATAAATGTCTGGCAACTTCCAGACGTTCCAGTAATAGTTTTACTGCTATCTTTATTTGAGTCAGCAAAAATAACTACATGCTTTTATAGGCTTAAATTTTATGTACGTTGTGAATTAAACAATGAGAATTGCTTATTGTTATAAAAAAAAAACATATTTTAGATTCGCGCGGGAAAATTGACACTTGCCTACCATAAGCTGCGTTCCATCCGTATAAAATTATTTTTTTATAGCCGAAGTATAAAAACGTTTTTGTTATTTTTTGCACAAATTACGAATAATGTTAACAAAAATAAAATCGCCTTCTACAAAGGGTTTATTTAGTAATCTGGTTTTATTTGTGTAGGTCTGACGGAAAGGTTCTGAACTCTGACCGTAATCAAATTAGGGTTTGTTTTCTAGACCTCATCTACATATTTTGTGTATTTTGAACCCTTTTCACTAATTTTAGGTAACAAAATTCCAAAATGTATTTTAATGGTACACTGACTCATTAACTTTTAATTTTCCACAAATAAAAAAAGGAAAAACATCTTTTATTTTTCTTTTATGTCTTTAAATTTTCAAAGTTCATGGTTCATCATTTTTTTTATGAATAATACCTATATAGAAGCAACTTTCATTTGTTTCACTGACTATAATTTGCACTTAGAACGCTATACCTAAGGACGAACATTGTTTCCGCGATTAATTTCTCGATTTTGGCAAACTCTTCTACTTATTTCCGTTTCTTAATTGTGCCAAATTCCTTCCCCGTTTTAAACCAGTTTAGCTTTTTAATATTTTCAGGCCGCACATTTTATATTCTCATAGTGCTGTCACACTAGTGGACTTTCCACTCGGATTTTTCGCGCGGCAACGCTCGGTTTGTAACGGTAACAAACAACGAACGAAACGATTCTACACCTGAAACCGCGCGATAGGTTGCGATAGTGTGAAAGCGCTGTAAAAGTCGGTTGCCTGAACGTACGAACGTACGGTTGCACGTATGTATGTACAGACAACAACACATCAAGTTACCACAATCTGTCAAATTTCTGCAATCGATTTTCACCCTTATCACAATGGAGGTAGGTTAATGTTCGATTGGTAAAAGACAGATTCGTATACGTTGACGATGTTGTCTGTACTAAATCTTAGATTCATATATAAGGAATGCCGATGAAATAAAACAATAGCTACAATCGCTGAGTATTCTTACCCATGCAATTTTAGTGACGTCAAACAAAATCCATAGCTGGCCATACAATATCGAACTTTCATTGTTTTTGAATCAAACACACATTAGCAATAACAATAACCCAGTTCAACACGAAAAGGTTAATTCCTCAATGTTAACGCCAAATCAATGTCAATGTAAATGCAATAAAATCGTGACTCGCGAACTTAGTGTTGTGTTGATCGATATCGATAAAATATGCAACCTTTCAATTGTCTTGGGCACGCGACTATGAAAGTTGATGGTAATAGAAATTATTTTTGTTGCCTAGATTATTTTTAAAATGATAGCATTTCTTTAGCAGTTGGTATGCCATATATTAAGCTGGTAAAACTACCTATAATTATAATTGATGTGACATCATCAGCACCATCTAAACCTTTTCTAATTGGCTTCTGCCAGCTGCATTTCGTGAGAACTACTTACCTCTCGCATCCAGATAGGCCTAGATCCTCCCTTGAGAAATAGGCAAGCTATCTAACACTGAAATAATTTTTCAAATAGGACTAATTACTTCCTAATTAGCGCGTTTTCGCAAAGAAACAAAGTCTACGGCTTTGCATCTAATTAGCTTCCGCCAACGGTTGCAACCTCTTCCTGCAGGAACTATTTCCCGTACCCCGATAAAAACTAGCCTGTTATTCGGATATATAAGCTGTGTCACTGCCTAATTTCATCAAAATCGATCCAGTTGTTTTGTCGTGAAATTATAACGAACATGCATCCATACGTCCTCACAAACTTTCACATTTATAATAGTAGAAGGATAATAGGAAGTATAATATTAAGTAAGTACTTACCTAGAATAAGAAGATAACACCTATCAGGTATTTTCTACGAAGCTAAAGAAAACCTTTAGCAATAGAGGTGCACTAGATGTAACCATCTCTCGATTGAATCGATTTCCCTAATGGCTTGATGAATCCGATTTGCAGCCGGATTCAATGTAAGAGCATTGGTTAGTCGGGAAGCCTGGCTAGTTAGCAGTTAGGATTTTCAATTGTTTTATTCTTGTAATGCCGAATTTGTTTTTTGTCGAAATGTAGGAAAAGGTAAAAAAAATATCGATTCTTATTTACTTACCTCGTGATAAGATTTTTTTTGGGTTGTCAGCACAGTTACTGATCTCTTGCACTAGGTAACCTAGATTCCTTTACAAACATGTATGAACCACTGAGAAAAACCTATCTACTGAAGACCTCATACGTTTGGCATGGCAAGTGATGACATGACAGGAAAATCTGCCTAACCATGCCATGATATAACAGGAACAAAAGTACAGATGCCAGCACATCGACCTACATACCTCAAACTGTCAAATTTCTTCAATAGATTTGTTTGACACAATAGTTGAAAGTTCATGTCCGATTGGTAAAATTTGACAGATTCGAGTAGTTTGATCTCCTGTCGTCTTTACCATCCTTCAGCAGAAAATTATTACTGTCACTTGCCACTTCTAATTAAAATTCTTTGTTCACAGCATGCGTAGAAGAAGAATGCATCGACTGGGAAGGGAAGTCCGTACCCCACGGTCTACTGTACGTGCCGGGGCCGGGAGTGTGTTCTCTGTGCGTTTGCTACCACTCTGAGCCTATGTGGTGCAAGGCTATTTACTGTGATCCGCCTTATGTAAGCATGAAGGCCTTGTAGACGTATAGTTGAATATGAAAAAACATAGAAAACTACCAATCAAATGGCACATAATGCCTAACTTTGAGAATAAAACTCGAAACTTGTAAGTTATTCGTCGTTAGTTAGTCGTCATCGTCGTTACAGTCTAAAATGCTGGACAAAGGCCTTACTCATACTGGGGTGATTTACTCATGCACCACACGGTGCTGGGTACCTAGGTACTTACTCATCACAAACTTATAAACCAAGGCATTCATGAATAAGAGATGTCTTTACTGACGAAGGTGCTATGGACAAGGAATTCCATTGATACTTCCGACCAACTATTTTTGGTACTGAAACGTGCTTACATTGTTAATGGAGGCAGTTGAATACGAATAATCTTGCCCAGCCCGTGTTCCATTTGATCTTTCAAGGGAAACCCTGTAGTATAGGAACCTCTCACCTGATCCCCATTGCAGTCGACTGAAACTGAAAGTACAAACAGTACATCAAGTTATCACAATCTATTTCAATAGATTTACAACCTTAGCACAAAAGTGGAGGGTTAATGTTTGATTGGTAAAAGACATATTCGTGTAGGTTGCCCAGCTATTGTCTGTACAAAAGCTATTACTCTTTTTATAATAATAAATGCAAGCAAGCCCACCATTACCCGCAGTACTGTTGTTATTGACATGAATCTGCCCTTGCAGGTTCGAATAACTAATAAGTACCTATGAGTCATTACGTGAAACTAACTCTGGTCACGTGGGTAACACATAATTGATTGCCGTCACGAAATGCCTGGTTATTAAGGTGTAAAAGTTGGAAATAAATATTCGGATAAAATACCGGTCTGAAAGGTAGAGGGCATTTTTGGTTAAATAACATCATTTGATGAACTTTTGTTAATGTCACTAAGAATTTTCATGTTTGTTAGGCATTTGGACATCATCATTACATTTTATCATTGTTAAACTTTCGAAGAAATAGCAATTTGTAAGTTCCCACCATCTCAAGCCCGACCTATTTTTCATTAATATTATCCTGCCAACATGTTACCTAACACATCCTGTTCACATCTCCACAGTTCTGCAAAAACTTCCGCGTCGGCTCGCGATGCTGTGAATTCGAGTGCCTCGACCCTCCTGGAGAAGACACCAGATACCGTGAGAGGCAGCGGCTTCGGGCCCTCATCCTCGCCGGCAACTCCTCGGCCCCCCATCAGGGTCCCTCCATCGAACTCAAAGCCGGGATCTCCCTCCTAGCTGTGGCCGTCGCGCGCTTCGTATGAAACACGGAACGCGTAGACCATAACCAATTGAAAATTTAAGGGAGGTACCTGGCTGAGGTTTTAGTTCGTGAAATTGAATGCCAAAAACACACATTCTATGATACTACGATCTGCCTATACTTAGTAAGAATGTCCTTCACTCATGGGACCTTATTTCTCTAGAATTAGAACTATGGTTTTTTCATGTTCAGAGTACACGAGTTCTTCTGATTATTATTGTATTAGTTCAGTTTACAACAAAATAAATTCGGACCAATTTTATGTAACCGAGTAGAGTCGTGTTCTTCTTTTGTTTTTCTTAATTTCAATGTTGAATGTGAAAATGTAAAAGTAGACCTTCGTAGACAATTAGAGAGGGAAAAACGTTCGTTGTTTTGGTAGAAGAAAAAGAAAACATTCAAAGTAAAGAAAAACCTTATTAAAACCTCATTTGTATTCAACTCATCTTCAGAACATTAATTAAACTAACAATAATGGTGCCACTTTAGTCGAACAATTATAATGTATAGGAAAAAATCTAGGTCATGTCACATTGCAAATAGAACACTTCTTCCCCGGTCCATAAGTAAATTGTAAGTCCATTAATCGGTAAAAATAGACAGTACTTAAAAGAAAATCTTAATAAAAACGTAGTCGCCTCACGCGTTCTGTGAGCATGCGTCTTTCTTCACTTCTTAAAATATATTTTCACTTAGCTAGACACGTTTCGAAATTGTAGCTTTAAATTTCATATCATCGGGCGTCCGATTCTGTAAATTATTTGTAGGTACTGAAGTGATTCATTGGCTCACTCCGTACGGTGAATCACTCACTGGATGAAATATATAGCGCCAAGTTCTTTGAAGAATCTGGTTTTAGTAATTTTAATAAGAAATGCTTCCAAGAGCAAAACTTCAGGTAAAAAGCAAAGTGCCTTGAGAGACTCGAGGCAAATTTTATTACACGCTTAGAGTTTATTATGAATTAAAATTAACGTTTTACCTACACTAAGATTTTTGAATTTTTCCCATTTCTGGCTTAATTCGGAAGTCGAATGCGTATAGTCGGTTTCTTATTAAAATTATAGTTAAGAGTATCCCTGGGGGAAATTATGCTAAATATCTACAGAATCGCACCCCAGCTAATTAGTATAAATTAATTAGTGCAACAATATAGTAGGACGGTCATATTACAATATTTTGTATTCGTGAATAGTTGACTATTAAATTAAGGAGTTCGGAGCGAGTTGCGAGGCTAAAGCATGGCCCATTTAATGTCGGCTAGCATGCTAACTAGTGCTTTGGAAAATTCACTTTATTTGCCCCGACTCACGCCACACAATCACAAAGTTCCGTTGGAAAACATTGACATGTTTTGGACGCGTCACGCAGGGGAAAGCGGCCATAGTAACACGAAAACTTAACACGACCTTTTTGTGAAAATAGAGGAAAATTGTAAGATATAGGAATAGGTACAGACAACAGCAGGTCAACGTATACGAATCTGTCAAATTTTACCAATCAAACGTTAACCTACCTCCATTGTGATAAGGTTGAAAATCGAGTGCAGAAATTTGACAGATTGTGGTAACTTGATGTGCTGTCGTCTGTACTTTTAGGTAATATCCTCCAAAATATTAACTTATTTATACAACTGATATAGGTAACCGATATGTCCCAAATATAAACATCCCCATCTTATTGAAACAGATCTTTTATCGAGAGTTTTACATAAAGTGACAAGGGAATAAAATGTGTCTCAGTTTTTATCTAAGTGACGGATAAGAAGGCCTGTCAGGGATAAAAAATAGTTACCATGATTAATGTATAAAGTAGAACCGTATAAAAAAATATTCAACATCGAAATACTTGCTTAGGTACAGACGCCACATCAAGTTACCACAATCTGTAAAATTTCTGCAATAGATTTTCAACCTTATCACAATAACGGTAGGTTAATATTTGATTGGTAAAATTTGGAAGATTCGGATACCGTGACCTGCTGTTGTCTGTACTTAGGTATACATGAGAGTATGACGACGTGCGATTACAAGATCGATGATATCACTATCACACTCCTGTTTTATTCAAGGGATAATAAACTCATATTTCATTTCAATCGAGCTTTATCTCGATAGTTTCTCGATTTCGAACCTTTGCATCTCGAATGTAGACTGCCAGTGCCTTTTGTAAGACTTTGTTCAAACGCCCATTAAAAACAATGTAGCAATATTGCGTATAGCAACATTGTCTGTTTAATAATTGTTCGAGACTGTTCAGGTTGAAATAATGCTTTTAAGAGATTACATAGGTACTTTGTACCTACTCCGTCTCCACTCCAACCTATTATAAGATATGTACCTATCTAGACTTTTACTTTATTGATTCTGTAATCAGAGGATGATCGATTCATGAATTACAAAACTACCGCAATATAATATCCATGCCAATAAAATGTAAAATGCACTCAACAAAATTAAAAAAAAGATAGCTGGCCCACTTTTACACTGGTAATGTTACGATTCATAGATTGGCCGATTATTTCGCGCCATTATTATGCATACGTCACACTATAACAATTACTTAGCGCCGCCATATTTAAACACGTTTGAAATAGAACATTATTTCAGGCGCCCAAAGAGCAAAATGCCATGAAAATGAGTCTTGCATGACCGAAAGCTTTTTGTACAGACGACAGCAGGCCAACCTACCTGAATCTGGCAAATTTTACCAATCAAACATTGACTTTCCACTATTGTGATAAGGTTGAAAATCTATTGTAGAAATTTGACAGATGGTGGTTGCAGGATGTGCTGTCGTTTGTACCTCGCGTGTTGGACTCGTATACAAGTAATACCGCGATTGCTTCAAGCAAGCTTTAATATATTTAACCTTGACAATAAAAGTTAAATTCCCGCAACTAATTACGAATACAATTTCTATGAAGGTTTCGGTTTTAAAGGGAATAGCTGTTATTGATTGATAGTGTTGGGCTCAGCTTTACCTACCTTGCTTTAGAAAAGTACGAGCTATGAGATAAAAATGGACTTTTGCCACCTTATTATAAAACGTGGTTTTACCGGCTTTAGTACTAACTTTAGACCAGTGGTTCTTAACCTTTTTGTCCTGAGGGACCATTTGTTAAAATTTTCGTCATACCGCGGACCACCCAGTTGGTTTATGGATCTGGAGNAGTCGGTTTCTTATTAAAATTATAGTTAAGAGTATCCCTGGGGGAAATTATGCTAAATATCTACAGAATCGCACCCCAGCTAATTAGTATAAATTAATTAGTGCAACAATATAGTAGGACGGTCATATTACAATATTTTGTATTCGTGAATAGTTGACTATTAAATTAAGGAGTTCGGAGCGAGTTGCGAGGCTAAAGCATGGCCCATTTAATGTCGGCTAGCATGCTAACTAGTGCTTTGGAAAATTCACTTTATTTGCCCCGACTCACGCCACACAATCACAAAGTTCCGTTGGAAAACATTGACATGTTTTGGACGCGTCACGCAGGGGAAAGCGGCCATAGTAACACGAAAACTTAACACGACCTTTTTGTGAAAATAGAGGAAAATTGTAAGATATAGGAATAGGTACAGACAACAGCAGGTCAACGTATACGAATCTGTCAAATTTTACCAATCAAACGTTAACCTACCTCCATTGTGATAAGGTTGAAAATCGAGTGCAGAAATTTGACAGATTGTGGTAACTTGATGTGCTGTCGTCTGTACATTAAGGTAATATCCTCCAAAATATTAACTTATTTATACAACTGATATAGGTAACCGATATGTCCCAAATATAAACATCCCCATCTTATTGAAACAGATCTTTTATCGAGAGTTTTACATAAAGTGACAAGGGAATAAAATGTGTCTCAGTTTTTATCTAAGTGACGGATAAGAAGGCCTGTCAGGGATAAAAAATAGTTACCATGATTAATGTATAAAGTAGAACCGTATAAAAAAATATTCAACATCGAAATACTTGCTTAGGTACAGACGCCACATCAAGTTACCACAATCTGTAAAATTTCTGCAATAGATTTTCAACCTTATCACAATAACGGTAGGTTAATATTTGATTGGTAAAATTTGGAAGATTCGGATACCGTGACCTGCTGTTGTCTGTACTTAGGTATACATGAGAGTATGACGACGTGCGATTACAAGATCGATGATATCACTATCACACTCCTGTTTTATTCAAGGGATAATAAACTCATATTTCATTTCAATCGAGCTTTATCTCGATAGTTTCTCGATTTCGAACCTTTGCATCTCGAATGTAGACTGCCAGTGCCTTTTGTAAGACTTTGTTCAAACGCCCATTAAAAACAATGTAGCAATATTGCGTATAGCAACATTGTCTGTTTAATAATTGTTCGAGACTGTTCAGGTTGAAATAATGCTTTTAAGAGATTACATAGGTACTTTGTACCTACTCCGTCTCCACTCCAACCTATTATAAGATATGTACCTATCTAGACTTTTACTTTATTGATTCTGTAATCAGAGGATGATCGATTCATGAATTACAAAACTACCGCAATATAATATCCATGCCAATAAAATGTAAAATGCACTCAACAAAATTAAAAAAAAGATAGCTGGCCCACTTTTACACTGGTAATGTTACGATTCATAGATTGGCCGATTATTTCGCGCCATTATTATGCATACGTCACACTATAACAATTACTTAGCGCCGCCATATTTAAACACGTTTGAAATAGAACATTATTTCAGGCGCCCAAAGAGCAAAATGCCATGAAAATGAGTCTTGCATGACCGAAAGCTTTTTGTACAGACGACAGCAGGCCAACCTACCTGAATCTGGCAAATTTTACCAATCAAACATTGACTTTCCACTATTGTGATAAGGTTGAAAATCTATTGTAGAAATTTGACAGATGGTGGTTGCAGGATGTGCTGTCGTTTGTACCTCGCGTGTTGGACTCGTATACAAGTAATACCGCGATTGCTTCAAGCAAGCTTTAATATATTTAACCTTGACAATAAAAGTTAAATTCCCGCAACTAATTACGAATACAATTTCTATGAAGGTTTCGGTTTTAAAGGGAATAGCTGTTATTGATTGATAGTGTTGGGCTCAGCTTTACCTACCTTGCTTTAGAAAAGTACGAGCTATGAGATAAAAATGGACTTTTGCCACCTTATTATAAAACGTGGTTTTACCGGCTTTAGTACTAACTTTAGACCAGTGGTTCTTAACCTTTTTGTCCTGAGGGACCATTTGTTAAAATTTTCGTCATACCGCGGACCACCCAGTTGGTTTATGGATCTGGAGATAATGTTCAATTCGCAGTCGGGCATTGACGCCCTCATGGCTCGCGGACCACCGGTTAAGAACCACTGCTTTAGAGCATTAACTTCGATATAGTTTAAACGGAGTACAAAAGCCGGTAATTTTTTTTGATACAGGTTCTATGAAAAAGGGTTGAAGTTTTTCCTGATTTTCAAATTAAATGTTTTTTTGTCCGCCAAGTTACAGACATAATATTAGTATTCCTCGTGTTCCTACATTTTTTTTACTAAGATTCCTACTCATGCCAGATTATTGGCTTCCTTTGCTTTTTATAACCGGCACTGTCATAATTAGAAACCTTACAATGTTTTTATGTACCAAGTCAAGTGTACACTTATAATCTGGGTATTACTAATTTAATAATGTCCTCAGGTCAATTTATGTACAGACGACAGCAGGTCAACGTATACGGATCTGTCAAATTCTACCAATCAAACATTAACCTACCTGCATTGTCATAAGGTTCAAAATCTATTGACAGATTGTAGTAACTTGATGTGCTGTTGTCTGTACTTTCGGGAAGCTAATTAGGTACCTACTCGCGCTCAATTTGATACCTATTGTCATTGGTTTCCGCTAAGCTTAAGTCGATCATACGATCCTTTAGGCCTTCCCAATTGGTTTCTTTACAAAAAATATTTCATATTTTTTTTTTTTCTTTTATAAGCCTTCGTGCCCCTAGCTTCGTAGTCCCATACCATACTCCGATAAAAAATATGACCGTCATTATAAAGAAGATTCATAATTAAAAAATAAAAGGAATTGACAATGATAACATGTCGTTAGTATCATTCAGTCAGTAGGTAGGAAATGTAGTTAGTTTGTAAGTATGGGGTAGCTCACATAAGTGCGGGATCAGAATTAGGGAGATAATTGTAGGAAATAATTATCTAGCTCATGGGAGACCCAGTTATTATATTAAGGGGCCAGTTTCACAGGTTCCGGATAAAGTTCTAGATAGATAGAAAAGTAGTCAAAATTAAAAACATTTCTGTCATTAATCTGTCAGATAGCAATCAAGAACTTTATCTGGAATCGCTGAAACTAGCTCAAAATCATTGTTTTTTATTTATACTGTATATTTAAAATTAATATTTCGTTAAAATGTGTCACAAGCCTGTGCTATAATTTTTGTTAGAAAAAAAATGTTTACCTATATTTTTTTTTATTAATCTGTACTATATTTTAGTTGGTATATAGATAGATAATCATTAAAATTGAAATAACAATATTTTGTCATTAAAAAGTCATCAAATTAGGGGAACATGATTTAGAATAAAAAATAGGAAAATACACCATACTGAAAATTCCCAAAATTCTCTTATAGTTGATTCTCTTAATAACTTCAAATATGTATTCCTTTTATAAAAGCTTTGGCAAAATACTTTTAAGCAAATAAATATTTTAAACCCTCTTTTTTCAAAATATTGTTTAAAAAGTGGTAACCCACCATAAATATTAAGCTGCGTCCATACAAATAAAAAAAAAATATTTGACTCACATCTTGCTTATGATAATGATAATAGAAGTGTGCCATATTAATAAAAAAAAAGTATTAAAATAAATATTGCATGAATATTTCTGCACCGTTTAAAATTTTACACAATAAAATGTAAGTGCTGTGATTTGGGCTGTCTTTTTACTAAAAACCTTCAAATATTAAGCCAAATTGTATGACAAAAAATTATTTCAAGGGTATTATTTATAATTTCCTGAAAGGAGCAAGTTTCTCTGTGCACCGTCTACAATAAACTTAAATTATGAAAATAATGGCATGTGATATTTTGCTGGTTGTATATTTTGCATACATAATTATTAAGAATAACAGCTTTAAATATAGGTAATAAGACCCAATTGTTTACAGAATATTCTTTTTTTTGTTGTTACATCAGCAATTTAAAAAATATATTTTTATTTTAAATCAAGAACAATATGCAATTGTTATTTATTTAAAGCCTTTGTTGACCTGTTGTTGTTTTATTTGTTTGTTTTTCAATAAGATAATGTATGTAGTAATAAAATATTATAAATTGTAAATATTGTATGCAAATAATTTTAATTAATTAGCTTAATAAAGATACCCAGTAAGGTTGTGGTTTTATTTGCCCTGGAGTTTTATTTACTATGGATTTTCAGAACATTTGTACAGACAGCAGCACACCAAGTTACCACAAACTGCCAAATTTCTACAATAGATTTTCAACCTTATCACAATAATGGTAGGTAAAATTTGACGGATTCGGGTACTGTGACCTGCTGTTGTCTGTACATGGATACTTACTGTTCTGCCTCGTTGGTCTAGTTGTCGCATAGCCGACTGCTGAGCACGAGGTCTCGGGTTCGATTCCCGGGACGGGCCGAAATCGCTTTGTGGGTTTTCGAAACTTTCACAAAGCAGCCCGGAGTTGGAAGTTGGTGATTGATACACCCGTGCATCGGAGAGCACGTTAATGTCGGTCCTGCGCCTGATCTCTCTCCGGTCGTGTCGGATTGCCGTCCCATCGGGTTATGAGAGTGAGGGAATAGGGAGTGCACCTGTGTCTGCGCAAACGGCTTGTGCACGTTATAATATGTCCTGCGCAGCTGGCGAATCTCCTTATATGAGAACAGCCGCCGTGGCCGATAATCGGCTAGGAGGCATCACTTACTGTTCTGCTATTAAAATTTATGCCACATTATGTAGCCACAGCAGTACATTTTGTATGGGTCACTACAAAAATGTGCTGTGAACAAGAGCTTTATGACTATAAGCAACCCCAATAGTCAGGAGAACAGAGACACTGTTAAACACAGAGACAGATGACAAAATGGAGATCAATAAGAAAACAAATCACGTTAACAAAATATAATTGTATATAAAACGCTACACTTAAACATAACTTAAACGTAATGAATTTATTCACACTTCCCCCTTGTCCAGTAGGTCTCTGTCTAGCCTCTTTTATTTCTTCCTGCAGCTCTTTAGCGGCTTCCTCGCCAATTATTAAACGTAAATACTCGATACAGTATCACATGTAACTGCATACAGTCCAAAGAGTATCACATATTACTGGACGACACGAGTTCAACATCATGTTTTTCTATCATTGGTGCTGACTAACCACCAACCAAGGGTACCATACAGCCGAAGAATGCTGATAGCACTGATACCCACTCCAGGAGCTTCTCATCTTTCTGAAATAAAATATATGAACAATTACTTTCAAGTAAACAAAAGCACTTGGCTTTCAGTGTGATTATTAATACAACCGGTTATTTTCTACTTGCTAATATGAATAGCTTCGCTAGATGTATACGGGTATCGCTCTATATACAAAGTCTTTAACTTGAGTTATTATATATTTCTTTGAAAATATTACTATCGGCGAAAAACACATCACCATGCAAGTTGCAGCTGAGTTTGACACTGACAGACATGCACTGACAGATTTTACTTTTTATCGTCAGCTGAATCCACAGAATGTGTAGCGATTCTATATGTGAAGAGATTCCGTATTTCACACTGTGTTATAGACTGACTTTGTATGGCGCATGTCGTCCGTTTGAACAATTGTCAACATACAAAACAGAATAGTAAAAAAGCAAAAAACAGCTGTAATTGGCGACTATTACTGTGAGATCACTTTATTCCAAAAATTCAAGATTGTACGCGATTAATGATAAATTTTACTACGGTATAGTAGTTCCTCATTGGATCGACAAAGTTTGAGATAAAGATGTAAGTGAAATCCTAATCTTCTCTCTGG
>NWSH02000537.1:12746887-12761065 GCA_002382865.2 Heliothis virescens
TGTGCGACTTGTAAAATTTCAACATGGCTTTCATGGGTACTTCCTTCAACCTTCAGTACTTCACCCTTAGCTAAAAATTAAATCCAATGGTATTGAAATAAGAGAAATCTTTTGTTGCAAGAATGATTTTCATAAGGATCAAACTGAAGCAATTCCATCAGCTGGTGGACTGTCTTCAGAGTCTTCAGTATTCGATCGCCTTTTGTTTTACAAACAAGACATAGCAGCTGTCACTTTTCTTCTCTCAATTTCTATGCACCACAATATTAATGCATTGCATGACCAATTCTTGGGCATAATATGCTCATATTGTCAGTACCAATGTGGCGTCAGTTGTTTCAACTGCACATGAGGAGCATTCAAACTTCCGAGACATGATTTACGAGAACTGTTACTAGTTCATCATTTTTCTACAGAATGCCCTCGAGTGTAAGAAACAAAACTTACTTACGGTCGTGATGTTATTTCACAGACAAAACAAATAATTACTGAATTCAGATGGCAAACGGTAAAGAACGCGTGGCTATCCCACTTCTGATCTTAGATGTCAGATCAGAAGTGGTGCTTAAACATGAAAAACATACGAATATGAACATTTGACCTTACAAGTTTTATTTCTTACAAATGATTTAGCAAAAGCAACATTAAATTATAAAATACAACGCAATTCATTAATTATGATCAGGACCCTTGATGACAACCCCAACGCCTGTCATGTTTTACACTTCATAATCTTCTTCTTGCCAGCCTGGCCGCTGCAGGTTGGGCGCAAGGAGGGCTGACACCTAACATTAGCATAAATTATTTAGCCGGCTTGCAACATAACTACAGAGTGTGTCTATGTGGGCGTGTTATTAGGTGCAAGTTTACCTACTTCCTTTGAAGAAACTGGCGTGATTATATACTTATTATGTCATTAAAATACCGGGTTTTGTAACACAATACAAAAATATAGTATTACTAGCGTTTGATAATGGTTTCATGTTTTTCTGCTTTCCAAGGGAAATATTACCCACAACCGAACAAAAATGCTTAGTAACTTATGTGTTATTCAGAAATACAAGCTATATTACTGCCAAGTTTTTGCGTGAAGGAGAACAAACAAACATAAATACATCCATACATAAATACTCACAAACTTTCGCATTTAATATTAGTAATGATTTACGATCAACTATCTATTTCTTAGAACTTACAGCGCATCCAAATAACAAATATGCCATTTCCTAATGCAGTTTTTATTATATCCTCACCAAAGCAAAACATCTTGGCTATATATTATACTACCTTCTGCCAGCGGCTTCGCCCGCTTCCCAAGGGAACTATTTCCCGTACCCGGATAAAAAGCCTATGTTGTTCCTCAGGGCTTATTCTATCTCTGTACCAAATTTCATCAACATCGGCTTACTGGTTTAGGTGTGAAAGCGTAACAGACAGAGTAACTTTCGCATTTATAATATTAGTAGGGATTCTAGGGATATCCCTTCTTAGATCTTCATCTCATTATCTTGAACACCTACGGTCATTCCCAATAACCTATCTAACTCTGGATTTGCTTACCAGAGATAGGAATTTGACATTACTTGTATGGGGCTAATGTCAAAATTCTATCACTTTACTAGTGAAAATTCAGTTTCACTAGTAAAGTGCAATTAGTAGCAAATCCAGAGATAGACAGAATATTGATTACCGCAGCTAATAGACAGAATATCCTACTTATCCTACTTGCTACTAATATAACAAACTACAGGCTAGATTTTATACTGCCCAAAGCAGTAGTTCCCATGAGACGCGGGTGAAACCACATAAAAACAGTTTGTTTCTCATACATTTATATTTCTCCCTTGTAATTAACAATGCTAGAAAAATACTTAATATTCGTCACAGTAACGGCTTATTTAGATTATCAAAGTATTCCGAACTCAAGGTTATTTTGATATAACAAACGTTTTTAAACTTAAACTGTATCAGTTAAGACGCGTCCCACTAAACTGTGGTTCGTTTGTTTTTAATTACTCTATAAATAAATTGTTTTGTTGTAAAAATGTGTACTATAGCTATTAGTAAACATGTTAGATCGCATTGTAGAGGATGTAAACGTAAGTAAGGTGTATAATTTGTCTTCTCTCTAGTCTGTCTGTGTGTCTGTTCGCGATAAACTCAAAAACTACTGCACCGATTTTCAAGCGGTTTTCACCACTCTATAGCGTGATTCTCGGGGAAGGTTTTTAACGTATTAAAAGTATGACCGGAAAATATGTATAACCGTGAAAAATTTATGATGCGTGCTTCCATGGCATTGGTAAAATTAACAAGTATGACGGCTTTATTTACTCAGCTGGCAATATTTTCAGTGTTCAAAGAATATAGAGATACATACTTTCTCGCTTCAACGCTGAAAAATATTTTTGTATGATATTATTTCCTATGGCATTACCCGCATTCTAAAAAGTTTCTTCTTGGGTTTCCAATTAATACATACATTTGAAAACAAAAAATCAGACCAACCAACATTTATCTATACTAGTAAGCTACATGCTGGAGAGAGATTTTTTGGTCCGAAAGTTAATCCCAGGAATTACTAGACCCAATTTAAGTTTTAGATAGCCCATTCATTGAGGCAACCTATAGGCTACTTTTTATCCTTATGCGCGGAGCAGTCCCCACGGAGTGTGGGTGAAATCGCTCTGGTGGAAGGTAGTGGAATCATGAACATTAGTGAAGACTTCAGTCAGATATTTATATGTTTAATTAAGTAGAATTTAGAATAATTTGTTTATTTTGTGTTGGTTACAGGCGAGGTGCGGCAAGCGCTGTCTATGATGAAGCAATGGGCGCCCATGGACGTAGAAGATGCACTTGAATTGTTGACGCCTAAGTTTACACATCCCGCTGTCAGAAAGTAAGTGTTATTGTTGTTGTTTAATAATATAAATTACTATATGTTTCTCTATCGTCGTCCTAAAGGAATTGACTTGATATTCTTGGATTAAAGATCACTTAAACGGGTTTTTCTCCAAACCAATCACCAAAACTAAAGACAGCTTCAAAAACGTCCGAACTTCACCACTTGAAGCACTTCTTATGTGTTCTTGGAAGAAGAGGCGCAACAAACTCCCCAGCAATACATGTCTGTCTGTAATTTTTGAAATTTGTTTTTCGAATTTATTGATTAGCGACAATTTGTCATCTTTTTTCCTCTCCTATTATTACAAACAATAATTTCAGATACGCCATCTCCCGTCTAAAGCAGGCTCCCGATGATGACTTATTGCTTTACCTTCTGCAGCTGGTTCAAGCGCTCAAGTATGAAGACTTCAACGAGATTCATGACGGTAGGACAAATGACCAACACTTTTTATTTAATGGGACGTTGCTTGAAATGTCAACATTTGAAATAGAGCGAATTATATTTTTATCGCAGCGTCCCTACGTTGATTATAATCGTTAAAACAAAATTAGAATAGAAAGACAATTTTTTCTCTAGTTATTCACAGTTTTTTCACCTTGTTTGTTTTACATTGACATTATTTACCCTAAAAGCGCCTTTTGTAAAATGTGAGTATCACCTGACAACTTTTTGACCTACGTGATCCTCACATTATACTGAAATTANACCCGGATAAAAAGCCTATGTTGTTCCTCAGGGCTTATTCTATCTCTGTACCAAATTTCATCAACATCGGCTTACTGGTTTAGGTGTGAAAGCGTAACAGACAGAGTAACTTTCGCATTTATAATATTAGTAGGGATTCTAGGGATATCCCTTCTTAGATCTTCATCTCATTATCTTGAACACCTACGGTCATTCCCAATAACCTATCTAACTCTGGATTTGCTTACCAGAGATAGGAATTTGACATTACTTGTATGGGGCTAATGTCAAAATTCTATCACTTTACTAGTGAAAATTCAGTTTCACTAGTAAAGTGCAATTAGTAGCAAATCCAGAGATAGACAGAATATTGATTACCGCAGCTAATAGACAGAATATCCTACTTATCCTACTTGCTACTAATATAACAAACTACAGGCTAGATTTTATACTGCCCAAAGCAGTAGTTCCCATGAGACGCGGGTGAAACCACATAAAAACAGTTTGTTTCTCATACATTTATATTTCTCCCTTGTAATTAACAATGCTAGAAAAATACTTAATATTCGTCACAGTAACGGCTTATTTAGATTATCAAAGTATTCCGAACTCAAGGTTATTTTGATATAACAAACGTTTTTAAACTTAAACTGTATCAGTTAAGACGCGTCCCACTAAACTGTGGTTCGTTTGTTTTTAATTACTCTATAAATAAATTGTTTTGTTGTAAAAATGTGTACTATAGCTATTAGTAAACATGTTAGATCGCATTGTAGAGGATGTAAACGTAAGTAAGGTGTATAATTTGTCTTCTCTCTAGTCTGTCTGTGTGTCTGTTCGCGATAAACTCAAAAACTACTGCACCGATTTTCAAGCGGTTTTCACCACTCTATAGCGTGATTCTCGGGGAAGGTTTTTAACGTATTAAAAGTATGACCGGAAAATATGTATAACCGTGAAAAATTTATGATGCGTGCTTCCATGGCATTGGTAAAATTAACAAGTATGACGGCTTTATTTACTCAGCTGGCAATATTTTCAGTGTTCAAAGAATATAGAGATACATACTTTCTCGCTTCAACGCTGAAAAATATTTTTGTATGATATTATTTCCTATGGCATTACCCGCATTCTAAAAAGTTTCTTCTTGGGTTTCCAATTAATACATACATTTGAAAACAAAAAATCAGACCAACCAACATTTATCTATACTAGTAAGCTACATGCTGGAGAGAGATTTTTTGGTCCGAAAGTTAATCCCAGGAATTACTAGACCCAATTTAAGTTTTAGATAGCCCATTCATTGAGGCAACCTATAGGCTACTTTTTATCCTTATGCGCGGAGCAGTCCCCACGGAGTGTGGGTGAAATCGCTCTGGTGGAAGGTAGTGGAATCATGAACATTAGTGAAGACTTCAGTCAGATATTTATATGTTTAATTAAGTAGAATTTAGAATAATTTGTTTATTTTGTGTTGGTTACAGGCGAGGTGCGGCAAGCGCTGTCTATGATGAAGCAATGGGCGCCCATGGACGTAGAAGATGCACTTGAATTGTTGACGCCTAAGTTTACACATCCCGCTGTCAGAAAGTAAGTGTTATTGTTGTTGTTTAATAATATAAATTACTATATGTTTCTCTATCGTCGTCCTAAAGGAATTGACTTGATATTCTTGGATTAAAGATCACTTAAACGGGTTTTTCTCCAAACCAATCACCAAAACTAAAGACAGCTTCAAAAACGTCCGAACTTCACCACTTGAAGCACTTCTTATGTGTTCTTGGAAGAAGAGGCGCAACAAACTCCCCAGCAATACATGTCTGTCTGTAATTTTTGAAATTTGTTTTTCGAATTTATTGATTAGCGACAATTTGTCATCTTTTTTCCTCTCCTATTATTACAAACAATAATTTCAGATACGCCATCTCCCGTCTAAAGCAGGCTCCCGATGATGACTTATTGCTTTACCTTCTGCAGCTGGTTCAAGCGCTCAAGTATGAAGACTTCAACGAGATTCATGACGGTAGGACAAATGACCAACACTTTTTATTTAATGGGACGTTGCTTGAAATGTCAACATTTGAAATAGAGCGAATTATATTTTTATCGCAGCGTCCCTACGTTGATTATAATCGTTAAAACAAAATTAGAATAGAAAGACAATTTTTTCTCTAGTTATTCACAGTTTTTTCACCTTGTTTGTTTTACATTGACATTATTTACCCTAAAAGCGCCTTTTGTAAAATGTGAGTATCACCTGACAACTTTTTGACCTACGTGATCCTCACATTATACTGAAATTAATTTTGTACAAGATACCTAGTTATTTTAAAAGAGTGTCCATGGAGTTTCTTGCCGGTTCTTCTCCATGAGACCAACTCCTTGGAACCGTGCAACTAGCTTGACTTTTCATAAGAACCTGTAATAGATCTAATTGAAATAAAAAAAAAATGACTTGGACTTTCATAAGCTATCAAAAAGTAGTTTTTGCAATGACTTCCATGATATCATGTTGTTTCCAGAATACGCCCGAGTATGTGGCAAAGACCCGAGCACTGCTGAACTGGAGTCTCGCGAGAGTCGCCTCATGCAGAGCGGGCACAGGGGCAGCCAGGCCAGTCTACTATCAGCTTCAGGTAATATATTTAATTTTTTGATTAGCTTCCACCCACGTCCATGGGGATAAAATATCCTTTGCCCTTTTCCTGGCTTAAGATAACTTAATTCCGATAACCGAAGATTCTTTACTGAAAGAAAATTAGAGTCCTTCCTATAATATGCTACATAGGTATATTTTATTTCTCCATTACGCAAAAAGATGGAAACAAAACACAGCAGTTTACCTGTAACTTTATACTTTCAGTGCTAACAGCAAGCGAGATGACGTCATCAACGACTAGCCGCCGCTCTACTGACGCGACCATAGAGGAAGCTCCCGCCGCACTCGATAACAGCGTTAGCGTTAATAATAATACCAGTGTGGATAATAATAATCCTTTCAGGTATTTTATTTATAATCATTCAATGTTAAGGTTTTGTCTGAAAATTATTTACGCAAAATATCGTCTAACCTAATTTGCGCAAAAAGATGCGCTAAATTAGTTTGCGCAAAATATCCTCTGGCCTAATTCGCGCAAAATATAAAACTTCTTATGTTGTGCAAAATATGCGCTAAATTAACTTAGCAAAGTTTGCGCAAAATTTATTTACCCATCACAGGCTATATCTTAAAATTGCGTGTTAAAGTTAGGTTACTTGCATAAAAATTTCTCTCTTTTTTTTAATTATGTATTTCTACTTTTCAGTGAAGACCCATCAGAAGAGCGTCTATCCTTAGCGTCGTTCCTGATCTCCCGCGCGTGCAGCAACAGCGTGGTGGCCAACTACCTCTACTGGTACCTGCTCATCGAGTGCGAGGACAGCGATGCTGCACGGGATCTCACCGCCAGGCACATGTACCTCGCTGTCATGAGGACCTTCAGCCATCGACTGGCTAGAGGTACGTATGTACTGCAGGATTGTTTACGCAAGTTACCTTGTCCCTGGCACACAAAGGGCTCCCGAAGGAACACGGTGGGTTTTCGTCAGTAAAAGTCTGACACTCCCTCACGCTGTCATCCACAGCGGGAGGGATCATCTGATGATTTCCCTTCAAGATTTCCTTCGGCCGCTTCGAACAACCCTTGCGCCCGACGGGCTCTGGCTCTAGTGGGCCCCGCAGGTTGATATGAAACCTTAGAACAGAACTTTTCTCTCGAGGCAGTCATTTGATGTTACGCTCACAGTAGTTGCGTTATTCATACTTCATGAATTTTGCGTAGTCATTACAACTTCGGAGAGGCACAGTTATTTACATACAGCGGCTCCGCTCGCGTAAAATCCTTTCTTATCTCGCGTGAGAGACTTAAGATGAACGTCTGTGCAAAATTTCAGCTTTATAGATTCACGGGTTTGGGCCCTGCGTTGATGAGTCAGTGAATGAGCCAGGACTTTTTATATGTGTATAGATTAGACAAAATGGTATCTTTCCCCAGGTAACGCCGACCACCAGCGCACCCGTTCGTTCCTGGCCCGCCAGCAGGTGTTCATAGACAAGCTGGTCAAGCTAGTGAAGACGGTGACGCGGGAGAGCGGCAACAGGAACAAGAAGGCGGAGCGCCTGCAGCAGCTGCTGGCCGACCCTGACGCCTTCAAGTTTAACTTCACCAATTTTGAGCCCATGCCCTTCCCTTTGGACCCTAATGTTACTATTAAAGGTGGGTTTGTTGGTGTTGCTAGCAAAAAATATTGTTTGGTAGTTTTGTTAGAAAAAATACAGTATAACTTTAGCGGGAAAAATATATGTAGGGAAGAAAGTTATTATTTTGCTGATTCCATGGGAAAAATATGTTAAAACTCTAGATAGCTATTTTAATAATAAATTAAGTCGTTATACTGGATATTTAATTGTCTACACAGGAGCAAGTTTTTAACTATTCATAACTTAAATTTTACTAGTCTTCCCAAATATTTTTGTAAAATGTATCGAAATCTTTCAAAGGTTTGACAAAAAAAAGTATTTACGCAGAATGTAACTTACTTCCAAAACTTAAAATTTAAAACTTAAAATAAAATTCTAAATTACTTTTATCTTTTTTCAGGAATCGTCGCAAAAAAAGCTAGTCTCTTCAAATCCGCCTTAATGCCTTCAAAACTAACCTTCCTGACCACAGAAGGCATGGAATACGAGGCTATCTTCAAACACGGAGACGATCTCCGCCAAGACCAGCTCATCCTACAAATGATCACATTGATGGACAAATTATTACGAAGAGAAAACTTAGATTTAAAATTAACCCCATACAAAGTTTTAGCAACAAGTTCTAAGCATGGGTTTTTGCAGTTTATTGAGTCTGTGACAGTGGCTGAAGCGTTGGCAACGGAAGGCAGTATTCAGAATTTCTTCAGGAAACATAACCCTTGTGAAGGGGCTCCGTATGGGATTAAGCCGGAAACTATGGATACTTATATAAGGAGCTGTGCTGGGTACTGCGTTATTACCTATTTGCTTGGTGAGTTGGTGTTTTATTATTTTGATATAAATATATAGATTAAAATTCTGGTCCATTTTTACCGGACTGCCAAGAAGGGTTATTAAATAAATGATAAAGTTTGAATGTTGGTTATAAATAACATATTAGCTACTACTAGCTGTTCCATCCGATTCCCGTGAAAATTATTTCCCGCGCCCCGATAAATGTCACTCAGGGATAATCTATCAATCCAACAGTGAAAGAATTTATCAAATCGCTTCAGTGTGTTGCAGTCTTTAGGATATAAACATTTTTTTTCTTAAATTATAAAGTGGATTCAATGTTCTACTACCATTTTTTTTATCTATACTAACATAATAAAGAGGAAACGTTTTTTATTTATTTGTTTGGACCCTAAAGGATCTGGAATTACACTCTTACAAAAACCTTCAAATAACACCAAAACCTTCTCCAGGCGTAGGCGACCGTCACCTGGACAACCTGCTGCTGACGCGTGGGGGCGCGCTGTTCCACATCGACTTCGGCTACATCCTCGGGCGCGACCCCAAGCCGCTGCCGCCGCCCATGAAGCTCAGCAAGGAGATGGTGGAGGCCATGGGCGGCGTGCACTCCGACCTGTACCACGAGTTCCGCAAGCAGTGCTATACCGCCTTCTTACACTTGCGCAGGTACCAAAAATTACAGCTACAGAAATCTCGCCTTAACTTTTAATTCTCCCTGTTGTTATAATTCCATGAGGCCAACAGGCTAATTTAAAAAAAAAAACTCTTGACTTGTAAGGAAATTAAACTTGTAACTCATTCTAATAATCCCATGGCTTAAAATTAACCAACGGCGGGTCCGTGGATAGATGACCATCTTGTCGTGACGAGTTCATTCACGAAACACGGAGGGTGTTTCGTGAGGTACCTACGTTAAATTTGTGGGTCCCCAGCTATCATTTGTACATCTTTAGCAGATTTTGCAGGTATCAGAACCCAGAAAGTCTGCTCGGACAACTATGTTAGGGAGTTTAGATAGGCAGTCGCTCTATATAAAACACTGGTACTCATCAGCATCCAGTTGGACTAGAAGCCGACCTCAACACAGTTGGGAAAAAGCTGGCAGATGATATCTCGCCAAACTATTGACGTCACGGAACATGGCATGTGTCGTTGGACAACCATTTTAATTAATATTTATCGTTCCAGGCACGCGAATTTAATGCTGAACCTATTTTCTCTGATGGTGGACGCGTCTGTGCCTGACATCGCGTTAGAACCTGACAAGGCTGTCAAGAAAGTGCAAGATAAGCTACGGTATGTTTCCACTGTTTTTAAACCTTCAATTGCAAAGTTTCCGTCAGCGATTCCACCCGCGTCCTGTTAAAACTACTCCGCACACCCGGATAAATAGTAGCACGCTTCCGATCGGGGAAGATGGAAGAGTATGGGGAGGCCTTTGCCCAGAAATAAGACAGCATAGGCAAATCAAACAAAAAAAATGTACGAGACTGAAAGATATTTCAAATCGACTGAGCCGTTCTTGAGTTTAGCACGTTGAAACAAACAAACTCTACAGCTTTACAATAGATAGAATATTCTTTATTGTACACCAATAGGGTAAACATGAAACCAACTACAACAGGCGGTCTTATCTCTAAAAGCAATCTCTACTATAACCACAATACAGTACTATAATACGATATATAAATAGAAAACTTCTAAACACTTAATTCCCTTTCAGACTGGACTTGGGCGACGAAGAAGCGGTGCACTACTTACAGAACCTTCTAGACATGTCTGTGACTGCAGTGATGGCCGTCCTCGTGGAACAGTTCCATAAATTTGCGCAGTACTGGCGGAAATAGACTGCTTTATAACACTTTGATATGACACGGGACTGTAATAAAGTTGTATTGTAGGTGAATTCTATCGGCGTGTGGCACTGTGACGCACACAAATGTATTTTATGGTCTACTCACTGTAACAAATTGAGTGCGAACGTTTCTAAAATTACCGCGAAATTGTAACCATGACTAATTTTATAAAAACCCATTTGCACTCTGGAAGACTTATTACTAACTTGCCCTAATAACATTGTTGTTTAGGTTGACCATGGAAGACAAGAGTATATTTTTGACAATGAAATAATCCGTTTTGGGAGGGGCCTATCGTTTGATAAATAAATGTCAAATGATCTGCCATCTTGATGATCTTCCATTCCACTTTCTCAAAAAATCGTATTTTGCAAATAATTATTTTGATATAGGATCTAGTCCCTGTGGTCAAAGTGTAAGCTGAATATAGACTAATTCGCTATTTAGCTACGTTTAATGAATTTATTCAATATTTAAAATTTGTATTTATGTATGTAATCATTTTTATTGGAAAGTCGCTTTTGTAAAAATAAACGTCTTTTCGCTTTATCGCCAAGAAGAAAATCGCTCTCGTATCTCTCTATATAATATTTATTGGTAAAATATGAATATCACACAATTTCAAAGGTTTTTTTTTAAATAAAATTGATTAAATCGAAAGATGGGCGAACAATACACTGTGATAAAATTAGGTATTATAAGTGTTCATGATTTTGTAATAATAAATGCTATTTTAATAAAATTGAGATTTTATTTATTATGACACATTTTAACTTAAACATTTAAACGTAATTCATAAGTTTTACCAACATAAGCATACTTAGCATAATTGTCATGTCATACAGTAACAAAAACGTAAGTAGAAACATTAATATAATATAATTCTTATTAAAAGCCAGCTTATAAGAGATTGCACCCATTCTTCATAATAAGATCAAATATACCAACTCATTGTCAGCAGCATAACTAGTTACCAGGTTAAATATAATAATAAAAGATATTTGAAATTGTCTAATGAATTCATACTATACCAGAACCTGCAGATTTGTTGAAATGGCTATATATTTATACTATAAATTTATTATCATAATATAGAATGAAAATTAGATCTTTATCTATTACGAATTATTATTATTAAAATATCCAAGTTTACTATCTAGCTAACTTGTTCAGTTACAGAGGTATAATAGTAGCAGTTATAAAGTTTCAGTCATGAGTAGTTAAATCTTCATTAGCAGGTACGGTAAGTGTTCAAGTATTAGCTGCCATCAAATCTGCCCCACTAGATATACAATCACTGGCCACAAATATTTTACTGCCAGTATTAGTCTGAACTACATCACAAGCTGCTACCTCAGCGTAGTTCACCCCTCCCACCACATACACCAAAATAGTTTTAGGCTTCAAAGGAAAGCAGCCCCCTTTATTTGGCTCACTCTTCAATACTTTAGCTAAACTCCTAACATCCTTACAACCAAATTCCAGATCGTTCTGCAATTTTAAATTTGACAGCTTCTCATTTAATGTCTCCATTCCATCTTTGAATCTCTCTAGTATTGTCCCTCCTACCCTCAAGTCTGTGACTGCTGCTAATTTTGTTACAGCTTCAGCTAATGTATCTGAAGTCAGTATGGCATTGCATAGGACAGCCACTAAGGGGACATAGCCTCCGTGGAAGACATAACTTGGTGAAGCTGTCCCAACCTTATCAGCCTGTGAAGGCAGTTGTTTTAACTTATTTGCATTACTCTGGAATTCATTCTGCCATTTTGGCAATCTGTCACTTAAGTTACCAAGATTTGAAATGTTCAAAGACAGTTTTGGACTCGAGGGTTGGACTAGCAATCCAGCATTGATAAGATTGTTGAAAACATATAAATATTTGTAGCCGAAAGCTAATAAATATTTGCTGACTAAAGCATTGTATTCATCATAAGTTAGTGACTGAGTTAAACTTAATAGACACATGAGACGCAAACTATTATAAATATGTATGTCTGTGCCAAAGTTTTCATCAACAAATGTGAAGTTTGACTTCTTGTTCCTATTGTTGAGCATCTCTGTCTCAGCTAGCTTGAGGTTCTCAAACTTGTTGCTCATTTCTGAGATTATTGTTTCACAAGCAAGCACATGGTTGACTAGATTCTGTTTAAACAGAGAAACTTGTTGCAGCTTTGTTGCAACAAAGTGCTTAATTTCCTGAATTCCTAAGGCCTTAATATCCTCATTCTTCAGCAGCTTTGCTTTAGAACTCAAAACGCTCAGCACTTCAGAGAAATGTCTGTGTTTAATTTCTCCATACAGTGTGTCAGTTGAGCTATCTAATGTCATGACTGTGTTTTTGGAAGCTGCACCTTCCTCCTCAGACCCAAAGTTCAATTTTCCTTTCTTTAATTTTGTCTCTTTAACATTCAAGTCTAGATGGCCACAGTTGATGTTAAACAGTTCACTGAGTAGACCACTATATGTTGCAGGAGTGAGTAGACTTGATGCATAGTCTTGGTTCCTATCAATAACTATCAGAGCTCCAATATCCTTAGAACTGTGAGTATCAAGAAAATCTCTGGCATAAGTCTCATTGTAAATCTCTAACATATCAAGGATGCTAGCAGAAAGTTTGCCCACAGAGAAAATTGCTTTAGGCTTGCCAGTTACATGGAAAAGACTCCATAAAGACATGGATATGCTAGACAATAAAGAGTGGTTCTGCTCAACAAAGAGTTGCTTGAACAAAAACGGTAGTTCTAGACTTAAGAGCTGTTCATCCAAAGCCATGAGCTCCCATGAAAATGTATGAAGCTTCACAATTCCATACAAACCCTTACTTTCAAGTACCGAGTCATATGTTGTGAGGACTTTGGGCACTATGATGATGTGGAAGCACTTCAGGTCGGCCAGGGCAGGGTTCTGACTGAGCAGTGATGCAATCTGGTCCAACACACATTTGTATTTCAAAATACAAGCGGGTATGAAGTAAACTCTAATTGTGTTGGCTGTGCTGCCGAGTTGAGGGTCCATTTTGTAAATTTTGTCTATGCCATGTTGCCTGAAAAATAGTAAATGTATTTTGGTCACTGGGTCATCATAGGAGTGAATGTGAAAGTAGAATAATTTTAATATGAATAATTTTATGACTTACCGAAGCCAGTTAACACCGCATATTCTCTCTAACGGCTTGATAAGTGTAGGATCTATAATCAGATCCTTTTTATCACCACACAATAAAAGAATATCCTTCAGTTTACATTGAGAAATAAGGCTTAGTGAAGCCAATTTTGATGAAAGAGTTTGATGATCCATTTTAGGACTAAATTCATTACCTAAAAAATTAGCACTTATTAACAATGTAATGAATCATTTCTTTAATTAACTTATCAAGTAGGAAAGTACAGAAAAATAATAGTTTTTTATTTCACAAAACAAGTAGTCAACAAATTCTACCAAATGACAACAAACAATATTTGACACTGACACTGTCAGGAACATATAAACTGACGTTTCTTATTAAGGGCTGCCAGTAAGTTTGAGTTTCCGGAAATTAGATCAGGCGGTTTTCAAATAATAAAAAAAAAACTTTTTAAGTTAAACGGTTTTATGGTAAGCAGATAAATGTACTAAAAGCTAAAAAATAAACAAAATAAAACAAATTTTAAACATATGCATTGATTACACTAAAATAAAATCGTGGGGCA
>NWSH02000537.1:12761090-12780775 GCA_002382865.2 Heliothis virescens
AAGCGGCGGCCATCTTGGATTTTGATTTTGTATACTGCACTGTATTCTACTTAAAAAGCCCTTTCATTTGATATCCATAATCCATATTGATGGGATTAAAAAAGTAAGTTGTCCGCCATACTGTAGCGGCGGCCATCTTGGATTTTGATTTTGTGTACTGCACTGTATTATACTTATCAAGCCCTTTCATTTGATACCCATATTGATAAGATTGAAAAAAACTAAGTTGTCCGCCATCTTGTAGCGGCGGCCATCTTGGATTCACAATAATATTGAATATGGATTATTGTATTGTCACCAGAATCAAAGGCGTATACCAAATTTCAGATCAATCGGTTAACGGGAAGAGGGTTAAATTTCAATTACAAGATTTGACCCAAACAAACAAACACCCTGACCTAAATAAAACCGTTTAATAAAAAAATCGGCTCATGCTCGTTTGAAAGGCACCAAAACATTTTATTTTGTTAATTAAGTTAGCTGAATCTTCAGCTATCGAAAAGAGTATTCTATACCATATAAAAATGATTAAAATCAAGTTCAGTGTTACCATAGTATACTCGAAAATCTTTATGCTTACCAAAGAATAATAATGTTATTAGATAGAGATAGCTTTATAATAATAAAAAAGAGCTGTTTTTCGTTTTATGTTAATCATAGTTAATATAGGTCCATATTTTTAATAAATACAACAATAAACGTTTCTCGACGTTCTGAATGTCCTTGATGAGTGTTTCCGGTCATGCGTAGTTACCGCGCTGCAATTTCCTCCCCCTCCGCCCTTCACCGCGGAGTTTTCTATCACTTGTCGAATTAGCAAAAATTAGAGAAATGGCTGGAAGAATTATCAAGAAAATTGTAAGTCTATAGAAGTGTTATTTATACAACGTAGAGTCCATTTGCACGGACCTTTTTGTAACTTTTGGCTTTAGTCTTTTGCTGTCTCAGAATTCTCGTCATCCAAAAATAGACGTAGTAGTATAGTTATGTCGAAGAATTACATAAAAGTGCTTTTGGAACCTTTTCGTGAGAGTAAAGTGTTGGGTTCACTGTTGAAATGGTTGGAGCCGACCGGCAACAGTGGTTCTGGGGCGCTTGGGGTTGGAATAAATGAGGTTACATATTATTTTTTTGTGATTATTTGGTAAAGTATTTGAGGTTATGTGACTGGTCTTTGCTGGTGATTTGCAGGCGCCGCTGAGCCGGAGCGGGGCTGCTAGCTACAGCTCCGGTGTCCGCAAGGTGACGCTGATCCCCGGCCATGGTATTGGACCTGAGATCACGGTCGCTGTGCAGAAAATCTTCGAGGCCGCGAAAGTCCCCATTGAATGGGATGAGGTCGACGTCACAGCTGTTCGGGTAAGTCCCGCGTTCTGTATTACATTTTAACTGCAATTCATAACAAAGGCGATTGATAAATGGATAATAAAGTGTATCTTTAAATACTGCTGCTCAATTTCTATAAACAAATAAAATCGTTTTGCATACGGAGCGTAGTTTTTGACATTTTATATGGGCTGATTTCCATAAACGAAAAACAACTCATTTTGCTTGGAAAGTTGACATATACCTAATCTCAAATTCCTAGTATAAGCTTGCAATTTCATTTGGTATTTATAGAAATCAGGCACTAATTTGGCAAACATTTTGTCCTGACACAAAAACCAAAATATTTAATTGCATGTCTTCATAATACTGTAATTGGTACCTTGTGTCTTCAAGCCAAAAAAAAACAATATTATGTTTGATTTTTCTGCTAGCAAATTGTTCAAGCTCACTTATGTTACTGAAGATAGCAGGCAAAACAATATCATCATGAAACATTTTAACAGAATAAAAAACATGCAAAACTGCTTATTATATCTTTGTAAATAACTAAGTAATTAGTATAGGTTTAGTAAAACAACAACAAATTAAACATACTTTGCTATTGTGACAATAAATTCACATTGCTGTAACTGCAGCGATGAAGTGTAGGTTTCATGTTACATAAGTGTAACAAAATATCATCATTGTGCCAGATATTTTCAGTTTGCAGCAGCAACAATTACATATCCTACTAATATTATAAATGCACAAGTTTGTACAGTTGTATGTGGGTTTGTTTGTCACTCCATCTTGCTAAATCTGGGTAGATTTTTATAAAATCTAGCTTATGTCTTTATTTTTATCCATGTGGGAAGTCTTGAGGACATGGGTAATACCAGCCTTACCAAGGGGTATTGTATTGTCCTTGTAACTGGGTAGAAGAGATCAGAGATATAGTCATGTAAAGCTCTGAATTGCAACTATGCAGTAAATCTGAAAGTTGACCACAAAATAGTTGAGAACATGCTAGGAAAATGATAATATATGCCAGTTTTTAGGATCTACAAAACATTGCTATGCACCATTGTGAAATTTCATGTATAATTGAACTTAGAATTTCTTTCTAGGGCCCAGACGGCAAGATGGGTATCCCTCAAAAGGCTATCGACTCAGTGAATGCCAACAAGATTGGTCTAAAGGGTCCTCTGATGACCCCGATCGGTAAGGGATACCGTTCCCTCAACTTGGCTCTGCGTAAGGAGTTTGATTTATATGCCAACGTCAGACCTTGCAAGAGCATGGAAGGGTATGTATTATTTTTATATTTATTAACTATATTGGCTCTAAAAAAAGATCAAAGTTAAGTTTGTGAATGTCTTTAATATTTATTGCATGACTCAAACAGGATAATTGTTCAGAAAACTGCAGATTCCATTGCAGTTTGTTGTAAAAACCATTACTAAGAAATCTTGAATATTGACTAAAATCTCAATGTCTGAAAAGTCCTTTGTTTTTGCACAAAATACATAAAAACAGATACAACTTGATTTAATTTCCATTGTTTGAGAACAAAGCACAATATTTTTGTTTAGCATTATATCTAAAGTGTCCGGGATCACACTATCTCTAAAGTGCAGTAAACCAGTGTCTCCATGCGTGTACTGTCATGCAGTAAACCTGATACTATGTGGGTCAATGACAATCACCTTTGATAACGTGTCTAGACTGTTTCAAGGTCCATTCATATAGGAAAATAAGTGTACAACTTGTCATCTGCAATTATTTTCCTTTATCTTAATTGGATACCGTCACAGTATTTTACATTTAAATTTATAAACTTCTCATGAAATTAATAAGATCAATAATGCAATGCAGTGCAATTTTAGCATACACCATAGTAATAATATTATGTGACTGACTGACTTTTGATCTGGCTGGCATGACATTGTTTTAGCAATTTCACTCAATAAGCCAACATAGGTGGAGGGTGGTATCCTTACTTAATATTATAAATATGAAAGTAAGCCTTTCTGTCTGGCTCACACCTCCAAACTGGCACAGCACAGATAGTCTATTAGAGTCTGTGAAAGGACACAGCTTACTTTTTATCCGGGTGCGAGAAGTAAGATAAAAAATACTTGGTCCACTAACCCCCTACTAATGATGGATTCACAAACACACCTACGTATTGCTTTACGTAATTGGGGGCAGGTCTTTATTGTTATTGTACTCGAAGTCTCCCGCTCTTATTCTGCGTCTAAGTACGAAGTTTACTACTGGCCTCCCGCCAACATTTGTGGGACGTTCACCTCAATCGACCACCGGCGCCATGACATTTTGGGGCACGTTACATTGTATGGTAGGACGTTTCTGATTGCACTGGTTTAGAATCCGCGCCCGAAACAAATCAATTACAGATCGAACGCTGAAGTTTGACTTACTACGACGACACAGTATAATATTCTGCGGTATAAATGAAGGGTTTAGCGAAAAAAAAATAGAAACGCGACTGTTAGTTTCCACAACGGATAAAAGTTAGTAATTAAATCTATACTTAATATTATAATGCTGAAGAGTTTGTTTGTTTGAACGCGCTAATCTCAGGAACTACTGGTCCGATTTGAGAAATTCTTTCAGTGTTAGATAACCCATTTATCGAGGAAGGCTGTAGGCTTTTTATCCGGGTGCGCCGAGTAGTTCCCACGGGAAGCGGGTGAAACCGCTGGCGGAAGCTAGTATTCTAATATGATTTCATCAAATAGTATTTATCTACTGATTAAACCACCTCTCAACCAAACCTTTTTCAGTAAGTAAAATCCTAACATCGTGTAACAATACGAGGAAAGACTAGATAAAACAATACATGATAAGATAAAGCCTAAATAATAATCCGACAATAATTGATCAACATCAGTAATAAGTCTGGTTCTAATCTTATCATTGTTACGGATTGATTTCAATCACATGAGTGGTTTTGTGATAATATTGTATAGAGTTATTGCTGTGCTGAGGTTTTCATGATAGCGAACTCGGTGGTGAAAATCTTGGCAAGCGCGATTGATGGCCAATGAGGTTCTCTATTTTATTTCTGGATGGGAAAAAAGATAGTAGGTTGTTTTGCGAATTTAAGCTGTTAGTGGCAAGTACCTATTTGCAGTTATAATAAAACTTCAAATTAATATAACAAAGTCTGTTTAATTCCTAAAGAAAACGAAGAGAATTATCTTGTACTACATTTGTTTATTTGTACCATAAAGGCTCGGCCACAACTGAACCAATTTGAAAAAATATTTCGCTATTGGGAAACTACACTATTCCCGGAACAAAAGGTTAGGTACCTATATGTTATCCGAATACGGGAAATAGTTTCCTCGGGAAACGGGTGATATTGCTACTGATTATTAAAAAATAGTAAAATGTCGGTTTGCTTAAATCTGGTATAGTTTCCTTAATAACTATTTATCTACAAGTTTCTAATATTTTGAGCAAATATTGAACAGGCGCCAAGATGACGTTTGTTTAACACCTTAAAAGCTCAATGATAAGTTCATAACATAATGAGAAATAAGGTGCTAAATGATTGTTGCTTGACTAGCGTTTGCCCATGGCTTCATACCTTAATTCAAGTCTTTTTTTTAAGTTTTTTATCGTCCCACTCCTGGGCGCAGGCCTCCTCTCATACCGAGAAGGATTGAGCATCTTACAAGGATTTAAGTCCTACTTAATTAGTATTTGAGGCCCAGTTAAACTGCTTATATTCAAACCTGTACAAACGCGGAATAGTCTAGTTTCAATTGAGTTTAAACCGGTTGAAGCAAATTTAAATTGGCACTGATTGTAGTTACTTCACGTTTATTCTATTAATCTTATGTCAAAAATCTACAAGCTGAACATTATCTATACTAATATTATAAAGAGGAAAACTTTGTTTGTTTGTTTGTTTGGTTGTAATGAATAGGCTCAAAAACTACCGGGCCGGTTTTAAAAATTCTTTCACCATTCGAAAGCTACATTATCCACGAGTGACATAGGCTATATTTTATCCGGGTACGGGCAGTAATTCCCACGGGATGCGAGTGAAACCGCGGGAAAACGGCTAGTCGTTTATATGCCTGTCAAACGTTGCAAAAAGCATGAAAAAAATGTTCACGTAGGTACCTATCTATTCGTTTCGCGATCTTATAAAAAATTACTAAACTTATAAAAAAATATGATCTTGACCCGAAATATTTAATGTAAATTCATGAATTGTACCTAAGGTTAACACCCAATTGATAAAAACGAGGCGCGTGTTGATAAATTAAAAGAAACCGGAATATTCTGGCTGCATGCTTGTAAATGTAAATATTTTGATATGGATTTACAATGCAATGATAATTTGTTGCAATCTTATGCGATGGCATATTTAGATTACGGGTTAATGCACTTTTTGGTGATTATAAAGTTGAATGACATTTTAATTTAAATAAATTTCGATGTCATCACATAATCTTTATATTATTCTCACGGGTTATCTAAGGTAAAGTTCTAGTAGAACTTTATCTGTAACCTGTGAAAATGGCACTAAACCTCTTTGAAAGATGGTCACAGTAAAACTGCTGAGCCGATTGAGATGTATTTATGTGGCGATAGATTGCACCCTGGAGAACTTGCAGGCAACATTTTATCCGGGTGTAAGCAGTCCGTGGTCCTCATAGGCCCAGTTGAAAACCAGCGTTAGGCACTATGTGTCTGGCATTAATGCTGAACTGGGTCTATTTGGCACAACCATTTCTTTTATTGTTTTTTTTTTCTGTTATTTTATTAATTAATATTTCATGTGTGGTCTTGTGTCAATAAATGTATTTTCTTTCTTCTTTCTTTCGGTGCCCATGGGGCCCAGACAAACCCGCTAGAAGTTCATAAACTATTGGCAGACTACGACTATGCCGGAATAAAAACAAAAGAAATCAGTTTTTAGGGTTCCGTAGCCGAATGGCAAAAAACGGAACCCTTATAGATTCGTCATGTCTGTCTGTCTGTCTGTCTGTCTGTCTGTCTGTCTGTCTGTCTGTCCGTATGTCACAGCCAGTTTATTCCGAAACTATTAAGCCTACACCATTCAAACTCGGTAGGTAGATGTATTATGTTAACCGCTTTTCGATTTTTATGCAAAAACAAAAAAATAATTATATTAGAAGGGGGCTCCCCATACATGGAACTGAAACAAAAAAATTTTTTTTTCGTCTAACCTATACTTGTGGGGTGTCTATAGATAGGTCTTGAAAAATAAGATTGAGGTTTCTAAAACCATTTTTTCTCAAAGTCAATCATTTCAAAGTTAGACACTTTCAAAGTGCAAAAATGTGTGTCCCCCCCCCTGTAATTTCTAAACCACCAGAGTGAAAAATCTAAAAAAAATATATGTTATAGATCTTAACAAAAACTATCAACCAAAATTGGTTTGAACGAAATACAGTCAGTGGTTTTTGAGATATAGCACTTTTTCAGTAACCGCAAATTATAACTTTGTTATTCATATAATTTGTATGAAAAACAAAGTTATTTTTTGTTGTCAAGAAATGTTTGCGTTTTGACTAATTGTGAGCAATAGGAACGTTTATTTTTCATTGATAATGGAACGGAACCCTTCGTGCGCGAGTCCGACTCGCACTTGGCCGGTTTTTTTTAATCACTATACCGCTATTTAAACCAATTAGTCAACCGCTCAATTCAGTTTAAAGGTCATTCAACTTTGAACTACACAGTCAAACTTGTTAGTGGTATGAGTCACATAATTTATGCGTATAGCTTTAAAACCCCTTGAATTATGCAGTGCTGTTTCACCTGTGCCTTAAGAGGACTAATTCCCGCACCCGGATAAATAAAAAATCTACGTCATTAATTCATATACTTACTTACCATATTTCATTTAAATTAGTCGAGTAGTTTTGACGTGAAAGCCCGACAGACTAAGTAACTTTCGCATTTGTTATGTTAGTAAGGATTTCTTTTTCTTGCTTTGTGTGGTTGAATATCTGTAAAAAAATATAGTAATAGTGATGGAGTCATGATACACAATCTTAATCTTTTTTTCCCCTTAAATTTTCTTCAAAATTGAAAGCCTACTTTTATCTTTCTGCCAGCATCTCCCCACAACAGTCAAAAGTCCAAGCAATGACAGATTAGCAATGATAAATATTCACATTATACCAAATACATCAAGAAATCCTTTAGATAAGAGGTAAGCCGGATATCTTCAAGATAAAACAAAAACAAAACGTTTTATTGAACACGTACAGATAAAATATCTTGATTATCAGTCAATGTCATTGGTTTCCTACCTAATCATAGTTACGGCGACTGAGATTGAATGAATTTCGCGAGACACTGATAAATGGAAATCTTCATTTGTTATGTAACAATTCTATTGTGATGTCTAAGAATTGTCTAGTTATATACAGTTGTGGCCATATAATTAAGAACGATTTTTAGTTACAGAGAGTTCCTCAACAAACATGTTTTTTTCTGTGTTAGATAATAGTTTGAAGTAATCTGTCGGCTTACTGAAAATATACATGACTAAAGCTCACAAATTACAAAAAATCGCATATAAAATAAGCAAGTTTTTTTAGATTATGTACATCTAATAAAAATTGTAACAATTTGCAAAGAAACGAATCTGGACAAATAATTAAGAACGATCTATACATTTTTCGACAATAGTATTAAATTAATCTAAAAGTTAATGAAGTTAAACTATATAGGATCACTTGCAATGTAGCGAGCTTGTGAATTGAATTTAAGCGTAAAATTAATGCTTAGTGGCATATGCACAGCTTTTAATTACTACCTTGCATTGCCGCAATTGATTCTATAAATTTCTGTCATTTTCAATAGAAATGGAGTTCCATACTTCTAAAAAAACCGCACATAGTTCTCATAAATTGCTACATTGCCTATTTGATATATTTTTCTTAACTTCACGTCAAATGTACTCTACGGGATTTAAATCTGGGCTGTTAGATGGCCAGTCTAAGACAGAAACAGATTGTGAGTCGAGGAATTCCTTTATTGAATGTGCAGTATGCTCAGGGTCATTGTCATGCTGGAATGTCCAAATGACAGGTAGCATGTCCCCAGCGTAAGGTAACATTGTTTCCTCCAGTGTATTGAATTAATTAATGTTGCCTTCTATGAATCTAACAGGTCCGACTCCATGGCCAGAAATGCATCCCCAAATCACGTTTCCACCGCCATGCTTTACCGTCATTTTTGTGAATTTTGGATCAAATGCTTTATTTTCAGAGTGTCGTATATACAGTTTGCCATCATAGCAAACTCTATTTACTTAAGTTTCGTCAAAAAAATTGCAAATTTTTCCATTGTCTAACTGTCGAGTTCCTTACCTTCTTGTAAATTCAATACGGGCACGCCTAGTACGCGGTGTCAACATGGGCATCTTCCGTGCTATCCTTCCGAATAACTTTTCTTCTACCAAACACTTTCGTACCATGCGTGCCGAGATTGCGACGGGTTGTTTTTAACAAAAAAATTTTTTTTCATACAATTTGACCCTATAAATATTGATACTGCTTGGCCAAATGAACTATCTTTATATCCATTCGAGGAGTTCTCTATCTCTTTCTAGGCTCAGGTGCTTTATTTGTAGTAGTTTCATGTGTTCTGGAATGTTTATTAGCATGGAAAACCATGTTTTTGAAGCATTGAAGACGATCTGCTATGTTTTTATAGGACCCATTATTCTCTCGAAGTTTTGTTAGGATTTCTCTGTTAGGCTGGTCACAACTTAATTTTTTCCCATTTTCAACTAAGGGATAAACACGTTTAAATTATTTTACAGTAATTAATGGCGCCAAAGTTATACGAAAAGTCACCTAGCACAACGATGTTTTTTATAAGAATAAAAAAATATCTAAAATTATTCAGCGTTCTTAATTATATGACCAGCCGGTAAGAGTACGAGCAACGTTCAGGTTCTACATTTAGGTACTCTGTAGGAATTATCTGTTATTTTTTTAATTATTAATATGCACAATGTATGTACAATTAACATGGCAGTATTTTGCTATAACATGAAAAAATTAGTAACATACATTCTTTATGTTATGTGACGCTATTTGTAAAAAAATACATATCCATGTAACCGTTCTTAATTATATGACCACAACTGTATGTATATACTTCTTGTTGTCAACTATTGAATTTATGGGTTGGTATCAGAATTTTGATTGTTATCAAAACGCAAGTTGACCACGTCGCAGGTAATCCAAATAGCAAAATGTCTTAAATATATCGCTTCTAGTCACATTTAACATAGCACTAAAGCATTACTTATTTAAACCACGCTTTATAATGAGGTGGAAAATCATTGTTAATTGGACAATGTTATGAATTCTCTTACGTAATAGTTAGGTCTTCTAATTTAATTGAATGCACAAGACATTTTGAGGTAAATGTAGGCGTTATTCATATTATATTCTTGTTTACAACGAAATAAAACGAGGCGCAATAATTGTAATGACTCATGACTATGGGTCTGCAAGTTTGTTACAAAAACGCAAGCACGTGATCAATACATTGATTTCACGGCTCTGGGGTTACAAAGCAGAGCATTGACCTGTTGTTTTGACGAAAGTATAGGAGTCATAGCCGGTTTAGATAACGTAGGGTCTACCATAAGCTATGAACGGAGTAAACACTTCAGTCTATAGATGACCCTCTTGTTGGCAGTTAGGTGTCAGATCTTTATCTGATCCTCAGGCTCAATATTTATTAACTGCGGAAATCAATATTCTGTCTATCTCTGGATTTGCCCACTAGTGATAGAATTTTGACATTGGGCCCATACAAGTAATGTCAAATTCCTATCTCTGGTAAGCAAATCCAGAGTTAGATAGGTTATTGGGAACGGCCGTTAGTCAAATGTCTTAGATGCTTCTGTTGACTTTATCATACTTCAGCTTTTGACGTCCTCATAAAACGAACCTATTTGCTGCGCGATAGTACCTACTTAAACAAACACATGGAAAATAATTATTAAGATAAGACTGTGCAAATTGCAATACTATATTAATTTCTCGCTTGCAAGTCAATTAAAATAAACGTCCTATCTATTTATACGTAAGCATACATGACACGTGCAGTTTGAAGTAACATTAGTTTGTCATGTTTGTTGCGTTTCAATGGCTGGCGGACTGCCAGGGTGCGTCTGCGCATGGCTGAAAGAGTTGCGTTGTACAGTGAAATGTTATACTGAAGGCAGGGAATTTATTTACATGTCTCTTTCTATAATATAGAAATTATTTAGGGCTTTATGTCAAATCTGCATAAAGTAGACTTAAAAGCATGACCCACAAAGGCAATCTTATAATAATGTATACCCCCTGATATCGACTCGGTTGTTAAACCGGAGTAGAACAAATACACAGTTATTATAAGGCTTCGGTGCGCGTCGAAGCGTATGGCTAACATCTGTCTATTAGACGTAAACTTCGTATATTGATCCCAGGACCGATATAAAAAAAAAACTCAATGATGAATTGATGACCGAGACATGGGCACTTGTTATGGACCCCGCAATAAAAAGTGTCCCCAAGTCACATACAGACAGAATTTTCTCAAACCATAAGACAGTTTAATTTTAGTAAACATTATTTTTCTCTTCTCCACAGCATCAAAACCCTATACGAGAACGTAGACGTGGTGACAATCAGAGAGAACACTGAGGGTGAGTACTCGGGCATCGAGCACGAGATCGTAGACGGCGTGGTCCAGTCCATCAAGCTGATCACTGAAGAGGCGTCCATGAGGGTCGCCGAGTTCGCCTTCGTGTTCGCCAAGGACAACAAGAGGAAGAAGGTCACGGCTGTGCATAAAGCTAACATTATGTAAGTTGTTTGTGGATGTAGAATTTTCTAAAAGAAATAGTTGAGGTAGTATAGATGTTAATTAAAGGATCTTTTAGGAAGGTAGTACCCTAGGAAAAACAGGATATATCTGAATCCAATTTATTTATTTGACTATCAAAATGCTCCAAAGCATATATTTGTAGTCGTCTTTGTAGATTTACTAGTGTGTTTGTACAGACGACAGCAAGTCAACGTATACGAATCTGTCAAATTTTACCAATCAAACATTAACCTACCACGATTGCGATAAGGTTGAAAATCTATTGCAGAAAATGTCTGTACCATAACCTTGCTCTAGTTAGGATTTTTTTTTGACAATCTCAGGTGTCTACTTAGAATTAGAACAATTGTCCAAACAAATGATGTAGCTAGCCGCTTATTTCCATTGGTACTCCTTTCTAATGACGACCATTACTTTAGTTGTATAGATAATAGACAGCACTTACACTATCATACAAAAATGACCTTTGATTACCTGTACTTAAAGTAGCTTATACTTGAGCAATAATAGTAAGAACTGAAGTATTTTACTTAGTAATTCTCCACGCTTTACAAGTAAAGTACTAGTGCTACTTATGGAATGTCACGTGAATGCGAAGTGGTGTTAGTTTACTATTCGCATATAGTGTTTAAGTGATTTAAATGTTGCTATGGACTGTAACATAATACTCAGTTGTCTAGGGCTGGCCAATTTAGCAAGCGCTAACTTCGCGATAAAATTATTTTCTTGACAGATCATAACATTATTTTTACCCGACTAGGGCGAAGCGAAAAGGAGGGTTATGATTTTTTAATGTTGAATCGGTTGGCAAAGTAAATGAAATCGGAGTTATCGATTTTTAGATGGCCGCTCTTCTTCACCTAACATTTTTAGGGTTCCGTAGCCGAATGGCAAAAAACAGAACCCTTATAGATTCGTCATGTCTGTCTGTCTGTCTGTCTGTCCGTATGTCACAGCCAATTTATTCTGAAACTATTAAGACTACGCCATTCAAACTCAGTAGGTAGATGTATTATATTAACCGCTTTACGATTTTTATACAAAAATAAAAAAATAATATAAGAAGGGGGCTCCCCATACATGGAAATGAAACAAAAAAAATATTTTTTTTTTCATCTTACCTATACTTGCGGGGTGTCTATTAGGGTGGGTCGATTTTCAATTTTTTTTTGATAAAAATCGTGGGTAGGTCTTAAAAGTTGCGTTATTGTCGTACTATTACAGGAAAAATATTAAAAAAAATATTCGATATAACTTTTAGCCCTCTACCGAGGCTCAAATATCAGAAAAATTGGTATTTTCTGCCTATAGTTCAAAAACTACAAAATATTTTGAAAAGATTTTTTTTCTTATTCTTGTTTTAGTTTGGTCTTATAAAGGCAACTACATCATGCAAAATCAGTTTTCTACATAATTCTACGATTTCTGAGTGGTTTCTAACATTACAATAATGACGGTTTGATACGCGTTACACGCGTATGTAGAATACGTATGTATATATTTTATATGTTTTATTTTTGTTCGTTAATGACAATTGAAGATCGTAATAAATGCTTTTTATCCTTAAAAGTGAGTTTTTTTTTGGTGAATAACCATATTTAAATACAACTTTTCTTTGAATTTATGAAAATTTTGAACTCCGGTAGAGGGCTGAAAACAATATAAAATGAGAAAAATAAAAAAATAGTCTAATAGCTTATATTTTTACGCAACTTTTGCGACCCCCCCAGTTAAAATCCAACACAATTTGAAAAAATCGACCCACCCTAGTGTCTATAGATAGATCTTAAACCATTTTTTCTCAAAGTCAATCGTTTCAAAGTTAGACACTCAAAGTGCAAAAATGTGTGTCCCCCCATGTCATTACTAAACTACCAAAGTGAAAAATCTAAAAAAAATATATGTTATGTTATAGACCTTAACAAAAACTATCAACCAAAATTGGTTTGAACGAGATACAGTCAGTGGTTTTTGAGATATGGCACTTTTTCAGGAACCCCAAATTATAACTTTGTTATTCATATATTTTTATGAAAAACAAAGTTATTTTTTATTGCCGAGAAATGTTTGTGCTTTGGCTAATTGTAGGTAATAGGGACGTTTATTTTTCATAGAAAATGGAACGGAACCCTTCGTGTGCGAGTCCGACTCGCACTTGGCCGGTTTTTTTTTTAACTTGAAGGCACCTAAGACGTGTCAAAGTCGAATCATTTATTTCATTTAGGCCTTTACAAGCACATAAGAGTGTCAAAAACACTAAAGTTAAGTTTGTGCATGTGTAAATGGGGTCATTCAGACACACAACAATGGCTTACCTGCTTTTGTGAAATAAATCGGAAACTTAGGTACCTATTTATTATTTATTCCATGCGTATATCAGATGGGCCTTCGGCAATGATGTTGTCCAAATTTATATTCACATTACCACCTGGTCCTTCATTCCAGGCGTATGACAGACGGTCTGTTCCTGAGGTGTTGCCGCGACGTGGCGACCAAATACCCCGACATCAAGTTCGAGGAGCGCTACCTCGACACAGTGTGCCTCAACATGGTGCAGGACCCCGCCAAGTTTGATGTCTTGGTCAGTATATTTTTTTAAATAAGCAGAAGTTCATTTATAGGTGCAAAGATAGAGAATCGGTAAAATCGTTGGTTGCTTGCGTTGGGGCTCTAAGTTAAAATTTACAATAAACAGAGATTAAAATTACCGTTTAGGATTTTATTGATTTTTTGAAAATCTATTGGAATTTTGGGACCGATTTATCAGATTTTGCCCTTACAAAACCTGATAAAATTTTCCCTTTTCAAAGTCGAACCAAAAGAAACTCGAAACATGAGTGAAACAGCCAGTTCATTCAGTTATCTTTCACTTTTGCGCTTTTTCAGCATTCATGACCATACTTGCAGTTTAATATCTGTTTGCTTAAACCTTTTCGGAACTACAATTTATTTCTTCAATGGTTTTAACAGACTTTTAGTACTTATGCCAAAGTGTACTGTGTATTATACAGAGTGCTCATTACTTTCGGACATAGACACATAAATACTTACAAAAATGAATCATAATGGTGTTTCTAAATTCCAGGTGATGCCCAACTTGTACGGTGACATCTTGTCGGACTTGTGTGCGGGTCTGGTCGGAGGTCTGGGTCTAACACCGTCTGGCAACATCGGCAAAAACGGCGCGCTATTCGAATCCGTAAGTATTCAGTGTAGCTATATTTAAATAATACATGTTCATTTTTCAGATGACTGAAGTGAAGAACTTTTTTTTTTGTTTTTGAGCGGATATTTTGTATTACTACTTTTTGTTTTTGATAAGGGAACATTGTTATCAATAAAAAAATTACATCCAAATAAAAAATGACAGGCTAGAAACATTTGACACCAAATTCGATAAAAAATAGCTGGATTAGAATGATTAGTCATTCTACATTCAGTGAGTTTGAAAAAAAAACAAATACAAATTAAAATGGATTCAAGTCATAGATAAAACATGGTTTCTTTTGTGTTTCAGTAAAACTATTCCAATTTATTTCATTTATTATTTATTTTCGGTTAGCTTAGAAGCCCCCAGTGCCAGACTCCACCAAAGTGGGGCGAAGCGAGGTGTTTTTGAACATCTGGTAGAATTTCTACGGAGACGAGATGATTAAAAAACAAAATTCTATTGGTGGTTTGAAAACTTCTTTATTTTGCGTAGGTGGAGCCTGGGCCTCATTCTAATCCAGCTACATTTCAAAGAGTATAAATATTCTGTCAAATAGTTTTATAAAATGTGTTATGACGAGATGTTGTATACAAACGTTATGTTCATCGTAATATACCAAGAACGCAGGGTAAAGCAAACAATTGTAGCTGAACTTACAATCAGCGGAATTGTTTAAATACTACCGTGTTTTGTAGTGAAGTGATAGAAATATAGACCGAAAATAGAATAGGTACAGACCACAGCAGGTCAACGTAAACGAATCTGCCAAATTTTACCAGTCGAATATGAACCTTCCACTATTGTGATAAGGTTGAAAATCTATTGCAGAAATTTGACACAAACTTGATGTGCTGTCGTCTGTACATATTTGTTACAAATACGTCTTGTCATGATTATATCTGTAACACATTTCCTCGAAATTTTTGAAATAATTCTTGTAATTTATTTCGCTCCAAAAATTGTGCAGGATTTTCAAAACACAGCAAAAACTATTGACTAGTGATTTTGGCACATCAAAATTCTTTTGAAAGATAAGTCGTTTCAAATTATTGAGTTTGAACTAACAGGTGTGGGCACTATTAAAAAACCAAAATGTTTTTTGCGCTGGCAATAACCGCATGGCGATTTTAAAAATCGAACTGTTATATGTATGTTTTGTATAATATGTTAAAATGACATGTAAACTAATTTAAATGTGAATGTCCAGTAAGATGAAAGCTAAAATTATGTGAAATGTTTAAACCTTTGGCATTTTGCATGCATGCCTAATTTTGAAAATATTTTGAAAGCTCTTATATTTCTATACTTATATTATTTCTATAACAATATGTAGCAGTTTCTTTTGTATATTAATGTGTTCAAAAAGTCCTGAATTTTAGAATAGTTGGGTGTTTTTTAAAGAGCTTTCAAATATTTCTCATCTATATTATATTTGCACTATATGTCACTACTTGCCATGCTTGTGTATAATTACCATATTATCATTACTCCCACCAATGAGCATGTAGTATATAACATTTATTTTTAAGCATGGTATCTAGCAGTGGCATGTTTTGCAAATAACTTCTAATATTATGTGTTACTTAACTCTATCAAATAAAAACTTTCCATGGTGGAGAAATAATGTTCTGTTTATTTTATATATTTTGTTCTCAGTCAGGTCTCTATAAGCATACAATCAAATAATGAAATTGTTTTGAGTGTAACCCCTGGGGTTTTCTTTCAGCCCGTTTCGCAGATTCAAGATAAAGTACAAAATACCTCTGTGACAGAGCGCCATAGAAATGTATTTCATTTTGATTGCTCTTCTATGGCATGATCTGTCAGATAGCTATCTAGAACTCTATCTGGAACCTGTGAAACTGGCCGTTAAAGTCGTGGCAGTTTATATTATTTTCTTGATAATCTTTGAACTGAATTCCAATCTTTTTTTCCTATTTTAGAAATACATCTCATAATAACATAATTCTGTCTCTATCAATGAATTTCTAGAGAGTAACGGATGTAGATGCAATTACGTGCTACATATAGATTTAGCAGCAATTTCATAGAGTAAAGACTTAGCCTTCCTTGACCAATGCGACTATATTCAATTCACAGTATGGGAATGTTTAAAAAAAATATCTAACCCACGTGTTCGCTAACCCATGTGCTTGGCAACCTAATCCTTAACAATTATTATCACACCTCATCTAATACCACAATAATATTCTAGGTACACGGCACCGCCCCACCGATTGCAGGCAAGGATATGGCCAACCCCACAGCGTTACTCCTCTCTGGAGTCATGATGCTGCGGTACATGAAACTGCCTGAACTAGCACAGAAGATCGAGAGTGCCACGTTCCGGGTACTCCGGGAAGGCAAAGTCCTCACTCCGGACCTGGGGGGCAAGGGCACCTGCACCGGCTACACGGCAGAGATCATCAAGTACTTAGACATGCCAGAAGAATCCGGTCACAAGAAGAAATAGTGGGCTTCTGTACAATCATTGTTTTGTTAGAGACTAAATACAAATTGTATTTGTATTGTTTTATGATATTCTGCTGATACAGGTGATATAGATTCCATTTCTATAATTTTTTGACATATTTTTCTTTTCTATTTTTTTTATTTTATTATTTACTTTTTTCGAACTACATACGCTATTGTTGATGTAGTTTTTTTTTTTCAATTTATTTATTTAGCTAGCCAGCTGTTAATTGTTTTATTTTTCTTCAGCTTGTATGTAGTCTTCTATCAAAATTATGAGTTGACAGTGATCAATCGTCCTTTTCGTTATGAGAGGCGTTAGTTCAATTATTAGATCAAATTATTGACCTACTTAGTAAGTCGAGATGGCGGGCTGAGATACTGAGTATGTTGAAATATTTATATTTCATTTAACTCTTAACAATACAAACCAGTACTAATTGTGCTCAATATCACATTTAGATGTAGTTGGGCAAAAATTAACCAAACATCAGAAAAAATGTTTGAGTTCTTGTCATAAATGACATCTACCGCAATACATGCAAAAATACCCAAGTTACAGTGCCTTTTTCTATTCGAAACACCTAGAAAATATTTTGCTGTATTAGAGTATAATATAGTATACTTTAATTATTATTATTTACTAGCTTCCGCCAGCGGTTTCCCCCGCGTCTCGTGTCCGGATAAAAAGTAGCCTATAACCTACCTCCATAAATGGGCTGTCTAACACTGAAAGTTTTTTTCAAATCGGACCAGTAGTTCCTGCGATTAGCGCGTTCAAACAAACAAACTCTTCAGCTTTATAATATTAGTATAGATTTCTATCCAGTATCTCAGTCGGCTGTTTCACAACTGTAACTGCCAAAGAAGTAGTTAAACTTAATTTATTTCGCTATTTATACGCATTCCATTTGTAGAACATAGATCTGCTTGTTGCGTTAGTTATTCTTATTTATTGGACATTTCGTGGATATCGGCATCTCAAATAAAATTTATAATTGGTACCCAAACTGAGAGGTTACATTAAGTACGAAATATAGGAGAGGTCAAAATGATTTTTTAGATGAAATTACTACCAACCAGTGGCGTAGCTGGGTAACCGCGGGCCCCGGGGCAAATAGAAAAATGAGGCCCCTTAAAGTTAAAAAGTAAAGGCATATGTAACATGCGCGAACAGAGCGACCATTTTTTTTAGTTTTCTGAGTAAAAAGACGAGCGCGAAATGTTATTTATTGTAAAAATGGAAAAGTTCAGGGGCCCCCTCAGCTTGGGGGGCACTGCCCTAGCTAGCCCCTTTGTAGCTACGCCACTGATACCAACATCCACATGATTTCATAAATCTTTGAGCCATAGTTTATTGACCAAGATTGTATTATCTAATTTAAGTTACCATTACAGTTTTACAATCAAATATAAAATGTTACCGTAGTATTTTCCGAGTGAAATTGAATAATTTTAAGTCTTATTTTTATGGCGTTAGAACTTAAAATAGTGTGACGACAATATTCATTTTACAATAATGTTCGAGGACTAGACAAGAGCAGTAGTGATGTTTAATGGCTGTTTATTTTCAGTATTTTTAGTTGAAATTATCGATGTGATATGACGAGGTCGTGAATTGTAATCGATTAATTAAATCGATTGTTTGTGTGTTTAAGGTAGAAGTTTGTTTAAGACGATTGGCATTTTATTTATTACCTCAGGGTATCAAGTCTACCCTTAGAACAATAGGTATTATAAACCCCAAAGTATTCAATTGTTCAGTATGAATAGATTGTACAGGCACCAGCACATCGACCTACCTCAATCTGTCAAATTGCTTCAATAGATTTTCAACCTTATCACAATAGTGGAAGGTTTATGATCCATTGGTAAAATTTTCGGGTAGGTTGACCTGCTGACGTCTGTACTATTTAATTTTTGACGGAAAAGGTATGTCTACCGACATGATATTTATTTTACCGGTAGCCAGTACTGGAAGTAAAATAATTCAGAAATTCAGGGAGTAGTGTAATTTTGGAACATAAATAAATGTTTCAAAATGATGAGTATTTTTGAATCATGGACTAGAGGTCTAGACTTCAAAAATGTTGGGAAAAGTAGGGTGAATATGTAGGTTTTAATAAAACGGCTATAAAATGCAAATTCAAAACCCAGTAAAAATGTCTTAAAATTTAATAGACATAATTTTTCGGTTTTAGTTCGAATTTATTTATTCTGTTTCGAAGTCGGATATGATCTGACAGAAAATGGCTTTCAAGTTTAATTTACCTACAGAGAACTAGTGACATTATTGTAAACGCAATGAGATTTAATAAATGTAACGAGTTATGTTTTCAGTGCTATAGAAATCTAAGTTTAATATTTTACACGGCAGAACACAATATCTATTTTATGTGTGCTTAGAAACTTTTTCAAATCATTTGAAGTTACACAAGCATTTTATAAGGGGAACTAATTTTTTGAGCTGTTATTTAAATATTCGAGATGTTATTATGATCAGTTGAAAAACATATTGAGCAGTTATTTAATTTAATGGCGGTTGATTAATTATTGTGACAGTAAAACATGGGCAGTAAAAAAAAACAATTAGATGGGTTATTTTATCATACAATGTCAATTCTAAAAATAATTGATCAGTCCAATAATAGAATGAGCAGTAAAAATGATGGAATGAGCAGTTCGATAAATAGTTCAGCAGATCATAGCGAGGGAACTCCGTTTCGTCACCTACTTTTTTATTTCCGAAATTCATTGTCCATAACAAGTTTGTCATAAACTA
>NWSH02000537.1:12786544-12853493 GCA_002382865.2 Heliothis virescens
CATCGAGATCCCGTGATTATGCGGTCCTGGTACACATACATACTCGATGCAACTGCTCACGAACAGCAATTTATTTACAAAATGCGGCCGCGCCAAAAAGTAAAGTACCAGGACTGCATAAATCCGAAAAAAATGTTTTTCCCTGTTTTCTTGCTATCTTTTTTTTTATAATCCTATTTTCTCATCGTTTAAACCTTCCCTCGATCTGTACAAACATTTTAAGACCAAAATAAGCCCGATCGGTCCAGCCGTTCTCGAGTTTTAGCGAGACTAACGAACAGCAATTGATTTTTATATATATAGATAGATAGATAGATAGATAGATAGATAGATAGATAGATGAATCTCATAGATTTAGTATTCCATCACCTTTGAAAAACCAGTAGTGTGCCTTGTTAACTGCACTGTCTTCAGACAAGACTTAGAAACATCTTCATAATGGTGTCTGCCTACTCTCCTATGAGGGAAAAGGCGTGAACATTATTTGTGAAAATTCTGCGTGAAACGAGCCTTTTAAAGCACTTGTCAAAGTCGAAACTGACATTTTGAATGTCAAACTAACTGTCAAGTCCACAGTGGATTGCGCACGTTGTTTATACTTTCATAACCTATTTAAAATTAACAATTTGGATAGTTTATGTGTAATTTCAGTTCTATGTATTAAAAATGGTGAAGAAGGTACGTTTTCATAATGTTTTATTTTTAAAACCAAGTTAAATGTTATGTATTCTCAATACAATTAATTATTTGTTGCACGTTGATGAGTTCGATCTTCTTTAGTATTTTTAATGATATATTCGGTCAATAACGTGTAATATAACGTTTTAGAGTGCGAAATCATCTATTTCTGAAGATGACACAGAGGCCTCAGTTGTCAATGAGAACGGAAAACGGTCTGCAGACGACCAAAACAAAGATGGGGCGAAGCGGGTTAGAACCAAAAGTTTATACCGCCAGCCAACAGTGAACGAGTTAAACAGACTACAAGAGACAGAAAACTTGTTCAACTCCAACCTCTTCCGCTTACAAATCGACGAAATCATCCAAGAAGTGAAAATAAAAGAGAAAACTGAAAAGAGGTTCCAACAGTTCTTCACTGAATTAAAAAATCATTTACTGACTATACCTCAGGATGGTACAGACTACGATTTGTCTGAGGAGACCCTTGCTAAGAAACTGAAAGTAAAGTTACCAATAAGTGAGAAGTTGAGTAAGACAAAATGCATTTTTAAGTTCCACAAATTCTCCGATGTTGAAATTGTTGGTTCATATGGACTAGGATGCTCTATTAATTCCAAACTGGTTGTAGACTTACAAATAACAGTTCCCGGTGAAACATACACTAAGAATGATTCCGTGAACTACAGATACCACAAAAAAAGGGCTGCATATTTAGCGTATATAGCAGCCCATTTAACTAAATTCAAATCCATTGAAGATTTACAATACTCGTATATTAATGATTCTGAAACTAAGCCAGCATTAGACTTCAAGCCTACTGGGAAACTTGGCAACCATTTAAAAGTCTGTATCAATTTAGTATGTGAAAATGAAGCGTACAAGTTGCACCGATTCAGTCCAGAACGTAACAACTTGAGAGAGTCATGGTTGTTCAAGGAAAACTCTGAAAATGCTACCGAAGTTGGTCCACCAACACCGTATTACAACAGCAGCGTGCTATCTGACTTGACCGCTGCAGTAAACCAAGAATTCTTGAATGAAACTTTGCAAAAGAGCGAGAATTTAAAGCAAGCGGTTACGTTACTAAAGATTTGGTTACGCCAAAGAAATCTAAAAGTGTCTGGCCATGTTGTTGCTCTGCTTGTTGCATATTATGTACAGACAAAGAGAATAAACAATATCATGAGCAGTTATCAAATTGTTAGGAATGTATGGATTGCACTCAGTAAGTTTTTACATTAATTATTATTTCTCTAGCTTTGTAAATATTTTTTAAGTCAATGTGGCAAAATTCTGTGATTTCTTATAATAAAAACCTTCCCAGTAAGCTGAAATGAAAATCATATATGATGTTCGCAGCTCACAGCTCTCAAATATTATTATAATTCACTAGCCTCTGCCGGTAGCACCCGCTTTGCGAGGGATATCACTGCCAAGTTTAATCAAAATCCGTCTAGTTGTTTGTAGATACGTAAAAGAGTAACCAACTAGCATACAATTCCTCACAAACTTCCAAATTACTATTTTCGTAAGATAAAACAATATTATCCCACACAAATTCAACATCAAACTATTTACAGAAACATCAGAACTAGACACAAAAGGTATTTCCCTCCACAAGGGCGAAGGCCCACCTTCCCTCGAGGAGTTCCACAAACACTTTCCCATAGTATTCACTGATAAGACCGGGTACTACAATATATGTTGGCAAATGTGCCGCGGTACTTACAATGCATTGAAGAGAGAATGTGCGCTTGCTGTTGAAATGTTGGATAATGGAAAAATTAATAGTTTTATACCGTTGTTTATGACCCCTGTGAAACCTTTGTTGCAGTTTGATCATATTTTGAGGTAAGGAATTGCAATTTTTTAAGATTTTTCATAAATTTTTGCAGGAAACCAGCTTTCATTATAAATATGAGTAATGAGTGAGGGACCAAGGAAAGTTACGACCGGCCAGTTTCTCATGTTACAGATACACTTCTAGATAGCCATCTGGCATATCATACCATAGAAAAGTTACCATACGAGACGTGAATAAATAGGAAAAAAAAAGAGTTACCGTATTAAAACTTTTCATTTCTATGGCACTATCTGTCAGATAGCTATTTAAAACTTTATATGGAACTTGTAAAACTGGCCATAACAGTAGCACTTTTATTTGCTATCTACTTACAAGATTTTTTTTTCCTTCAAGTAGTTCATAGAGAGTTATTTTGCAGTTACAATTCTTTGCCAATATCACACATTACAATCAAGAAACTAACAACCAAAAACCGCTATAAAATCCATCCAATAAATAAAAAAAAAATTCCTATTCCAGATTCAAAAACCTAAAAAAGTTAAAAGAGTCCGTCCTATCAAAAACATCCAAGGAGGTCAAAGTGAACTATGGAGTAGAACAGTTGTTTCTCATCACTGACGTGCTATACAGCCTATTGGCTAAAGGTTTGGGTAATAGAGTGGATCTGATACAGCAGTTGGTTGAGGCTGACTTCTCATGGTCGGTTAACAGTAGTTTGGACAAGGCGAGGAGCGGGTAAGTGGAGTTTTGGCTTCAGATATTATTATTAATTTGACTAGTGTTCTAGTGGTCGAAATTCTAAGATAAACATAAACTTTATTTAGCTTCTCTTCTTCCATTTGATCTCTCTCCTTCCTATACCTGACAAAATATAGTCTATTTAACCCTGCGATAGCGAAGATTCCCAACAATGGACGGATTTTTTAGATTGGTTTCAGTAGCTAGGTGCTTTGGAGCATTTAGAGTACAAACATTTTTTTGTTTTATTCCAGGTATGAAGAAAAGCTATCCTTTGGGTTTATATTGAACCCAGAAAATTCAATAAATGTAGTAGAAAAAGGACCGCCCGCTAACTTACCTGAAGCTGAAGAGTTTAGGTATGTTGATCTCACTCTTAACCGACTTCACAAAAGGAGATATTTTAGACAAACAACCGGGTCTTAATCGCACCATCAGAGGTATCGTAAACCTTTAATAGTTTGATCGCGAGTAAGACCCGGTTGTTTGTCTAAAATATGTTCACAAAAGGAGGTTCTGAAATCTGCGTGTAACTTATTACACAACTCGGTTCACTCGGTATTGAATAAAAACTAAAAAATATCTACTCAAAGAGGAAACAAGACTCTCATTTGACTAGCAGTTTCCCGCGGTTACATCCGCTTCTCGGAGGAACTTCTTTCCGTATATGGACAAAATATAGCCTATGTTACTCGCAGATTATCTAGCTTCCCAACAATAAATTATCCAAATTGGTTCAATAGTTTCAGGGCCTTTACAAGGATACAAACAAAAATGTTTTCTATTATTATATTAGTAAATAATAGATTAATTTATTTCCATGTTGTTATTACAGAGCATTCTGGGGTGACAAGTCAGAACTGCGCCGCTTCCAAGATGGCTCCATCACCGAGACCTGCGTCTGGGAGGGGGACACCATCACCCAGCGACGGACCGTCACCAAGCAAATTATTGACTACCTGCTCAAACTCAAGTTTGGTAAGTTAGTAATACAGATTTTAGTAACGTTTTATTGAGCTTTAGATGTTTACCGCGGTTTCACTAGCGTCTCTAGGGAACAACTTACAGTATCAGGATAGAGATTAACCTATAGCCTTCCTTGATTAATGTTGGAAGATTGTTTGAAATCGGTCCGGGTGTTCCTGAGATTAGCGCGTGTATGAAATATTGTCCAAATAACATCATCCGCCTGCCTTCCTGTTTTCTCTTTATATGTAATCGGTGCCGCATGTTTTCTTATTCCATACTATTTTACCTGCTGTTATTTCATAAGTAACATTCTTTCAAATGTTACTTGTGAAACAACAGCAGGTCACGGTACCCGAATCTGTAAAATTTTACCAGTCAAACATCAACCTTCCACTATTGTGATAAGGTTGAAAAACTATTGCGGAAATTTGACAGATTGCGGTAACTCTATGTGCATCTCGCCTGTACATGGAGATCTTCTTGGCCATAAGTATTGACTTTCACACAATCCATCCACCGTTTCAATGCCATTGATCCATTAACACTGTCTATTATCACTGTTAAAATATATGTAGAACAGTTGGGAAGCTACCTACTAAAGTTCGTAACGTCACACTCACACACGCACGCGCATTGACGCGACAGTCAGTACTGACAGCACTGGTAAAGGTACATAAATGCTCGTCAGTGCGCATGCGTGTGTGAGTGTGATGTTACGAACGTTAGTAGGTAGCTTCCCAACTGTTCTACATATATTTAAACTGTGCTATTATTCCAGCCATCCCCCCCACGTTGACGTACCACGTGTCAGACCAGCTATCGAGCGTGCTGTCCCGCAAGCAGTGGGCGAGCTCCCACGTGCTGCAGGCGGACGACAGCGCGCTGTGCGTCATGCGCGCCTTCGACGAGCTGCGGCGAGACCTCCGGCAGCTCACGCAGCTGCCGCTTGATATTAGTGCTGTTTATGGTGAGTAGAATAAGCGAGGACTTAGTTTAAACTATACTAAATAGTGTTTATTTAAAATCGCCTCCCAATTATTTCTGACCGACTTCGTATGACCGTAAAACAAAATTCAATCTGCGTTTTCACTTGTGAATGAAACAGTACTTGGAAATTCAATTCGGCGTATATTCTCACAGTATTACAGAAATAATTAGAGACGTGTGGTAGCGTTCCAAAACAAGCATGTAAAGGGGGCGCGATAACAATTCGAGTTTTTACATTACAGGTTAAATTATTTGCTCATATAGCCTTGTTTGAAGCATGAATTAACTGCATCTTCCAAGGTAGTATTAAAAAAAACTAGGTGCAAATATACTAAGCCTCTGACGACCTCGGACGTTCTTTTAGAGCAGACATTGTATGTCAGAGATGCGCAAAAATAAATGTGTTTTTCCTTCCGTAGGGTCTGTCTTATGACTAAAGCCACAAAACCTTAACACTTCAACAAACAAGTGTAAAACACTATAATAACGTCCACAGGAGTATCGTCAGTGTTCAGCTACAGCAGCCCGCTCCCCGCGCTGCCGCGCGCGGCGCCGCGCCGGGCCTGGCAGCGCGGGGACGCGTGTCTCGTCAAGGACAACGACGTTCCCTCCATGCCGGAGTACATCCCCGTTTCTAGAGCTGTTATTGAGCTGGGTAAGGAAATTGGCTAAATAGGTGATATGACTGCTAGTTCATCGTGAGACTCCTGCCCTTATCCCAATTTTATTTAGGGTCGGCGCAGCAAGTTTATCTTCCATACTATTCTATCTGCCGTCGTCATCGGTTATGGTTTAATTATCGTTATAGTTACATAATGCAAGTCACCATGAAATAGTTTTTCATTAATTTTAATCCTTTCGCGATCGCGATTGTGGTTTGGTATTGTCAATTTCTGTTATCAAGTATTTTTTTAACCGGTTGCATATTTGGGACGGGAATGGAATACAGAAAATAATATTTCCCCGTACATTACTCCTCAAAATCAAAAGTACATAACAACAATTCTCTACCAGGTCACAGCGGCAAGTGGCCAGGCGAGATCCACGCCTTCCGATGCCTAAAAGCGGCCTTCCACCTCCAAATAGCGGAGAGATTATCCACCCAATACTCCCTCCCAACCCAGGCTTACCCAACCCATATAGACGTGCTGAAAGACGGCCTGGTCTTCCGCCTGGAGATCGGCCATCCGAAAGAGATAACTCTACTTAAGAGGGAGATTGAGAATGGAGTGGTGAAGTTTAGAGAGAGTGAAGAGAGTGTTAGGCTGCAGTGTCATACTGTGCTTATGCCAAGATTGAGGGGAGCGCTGCATGGGTGAGTAGATTCTGTTATAATTTTTATTTCGCCTTAGTAAAATTAAGATAATGATGTTTTTCATAGTGAGATCTTACCGAATTTGTTTTCGAACAAAAAAATGTGTACGCGCTCATTTGTTTACTAGAAGAATGTGTTCACATCGGCTTGCATGTGTTCGCGCACAATTGTTGCAATTTCGCGGGCATTTTTGAAATGTTCACACGCAATTTGTTACTTTTTGCCAGAGCGAGTAGACCTGAAGAAATATTTAAAGTAAATATGTGATAAATAAATAAATTTGTGCGTCACAGGGTTGGACACCAGCGGTATCTCGTCAAAAACTGATAGATAAATACGCGCAACACTATCCAGCGGTTTCTTGCTAGCTCAATTATTTTTTGGGTCAATTATTAGGAATTGCCAGCATTTAAAATATATCCCATCACACCAAACTACATAAAGACACCAAATTTTCGATCAACTGTATTTTCCCCAGGCTACACCAAAAACACCCATCGTTCGGTCCCACAGCGTGCCTATTCAAGCGCTGGCTGTCAGCCCACCTGCTGTCCCCCCCTCACTTCCCGGGCACGGTGGCGGAGCTGATGGTGGCGGCGGTGTTCCTGCAGCCGCAGCCCGCGCAGGCGCCGGCGGAGCCCACGGCAGGGCTGGTGCGGGTGCTGCATCTACTCGTCAACTTTGACTGGGCTAGGGACATGATAGTCCTGGATTTTAATGAGGATATTTCACGTGAGTTGTTATTTTTATTGCTTAGTATTTGCTTCGCTCGCTCCTTCCTGCTCTATGTGACGGGATGTCTATGCCCAGCAGTGGCACAGTAAAAGAGCTGAACATAAAAGCTAAAAGTGACAAATTTCTAACGAATCTTTTAAATAGTGTTATGGTATTTGATGCCTATTATTTGAATAAATTTTGTAAACCTTTGTAAGAGACAAAAACGTATATAACGCTGTGTTGCAAGTGGTTGAAATAGCCATTCAATCTACCAGCTAACCCTTGCAAAACCGCTTTGCATAGAATACATAGAGAAAAGCGTACACAAGTATCTTATTTACTCTATCTTAAATTGGCTTTTCTATAAAATTAACTTTAAATTAAATAAAAAACCGGCCAAGTGCGAGTTGGAGCAAAAAATAACTTTGTTTTACATACAAATATATGAATAACAAAGTTATTATTTGTGGTTTCACACGTTTATTGTATGGGGACTCCCCTTAACATAATTTTTTTAGTATTTGTTGTTGTAGCGGCAAAGGAGCTAGCTATCACAGATTATGAAATACAACCCGGAGACAGACAGACAGACAACGAAGTCTTTGTAATAGGGTCCCGTTTTACCCTTTGGGTACGGAACCCTAAAAAGTAAAGAAATATACATAACCAATTCAATTCAGAAGCAACATTTCCTTCAATTTCAGGTGAAGAAATAACCCAAATAGAACAGAAATTCGCTGCCAACCCCGACAGTGTACCTTGTGTCCGCATAGTGACGGCATACGATGGCCCCTTGCCGTCTGTGTGGAGCCACACTGCACCTTCCGTACAGGTGCTAGCCCGGGCCAGGCTGCTGGCTAACAGTGCACTACAGTATATTGAACAAGCTGTGCTTCAAGATTATAAGGATAATATACTGGTAAGAGAATTTATGCCTTATGATCGTGGTGATAAGGTTCTTTGTAGCTCGACAATTTGCTACGTATAACTAGAGTATACTGATATGTAGACAATATCATTTTATTAAGTTTAGCAAGAACTATTCGTTGAATTTAGTTACACTGGGAACTCACCCTTACTCTTTAGGAAAGTTAACCAGACGACACTCAGATGGCGGAAGCACATAAATTGACATATTTTGAGTCAATAGGTTTTCTAGCTTATGAAATGAAATAAAGTTCTTTATAATGATATTCTCAGCAAACAAGGAGCATAATCTACAACCAAATTACGATCTTATACACATAAAACTAGAACTCAAAATCCCCCAACACTATAACAATTTCTCTTCCAGGGCATGTTCATCCCGTCGCTGTCAGGCTACAACGTGCTGATCCACCTCCACCCCCCCCTGGTGCCGTACAGCGGCGAGCGCGTGTCCAGCGCGCCGGTGCTGAGGCAACTGGCTGACGTCAGCGGTGACGTCATACCCGTCACTGAGTTCCATCCTGTTAATAAATACTTGGAGGAATTGAGGGTAAGATCCATTGACAAACATTAGCAAACTTGGCTATAAAATTATAAGGAGTTTTTTTTTAAGTTTAAAAATATATAGTATGCCCTTCAGCTACGAAGGCAAAGTCCAGATTCTAGCAAAGTGGAGAAGTTTTTAAACGACCAATGGGATTTCGTTATTCAAATATTTTGTCTCCGCCCACTCAGTGGTAACGTTGAGTGGAGAAATTCTATTAGTTCTCCGCATTGATGGACCTTGAGCCTAAAAGTCTAACTGATTACCTGGATTATTGTTTAACTTCTAGAAGATTCCACTCGTTAAAATCTAACAATCTGTTTCACTCCTCCCATTTCCTATCGTTAATTATGTCCAAAAACAANACAGAAAATAATATTTCCCCGTACATTACTCCTCAAAATCAAAAGTACATAACAACAATTCTCTACCAGGTCACAGCGGCAAGTGGCCAGGCGAGATCCACGCCTTCCGATGCCTAAAAGCGGCCTTCCACCTCCAAATAGCGGAGAGATTATCCACCCAATACTCCCTCCCAACCCAGGCTTACCCAACCCATATAGACGTGCTGAAAGACGGCCTGGTCTTCCGCCTGGAGATCGGCCATCCGAAAGAGATAACTCTACTTAAGAGGGAGATTGAGAATGGAGTGGTGAAGTTTAGAGAGAGTGAAGAGAGTGTTAGGCTGCAGTGTCATACTGTGCTTATGCCAAGATTGAGGGGAGCGCTGCATGGGTGAGTAGATTCTGTTATAATTTTTATTTCGCCTTAGTAAAATTAAGATAATGATGTTTTTCATAGTGAGATCTTACCGAATTTGTTTTCGAACAAAAAAATGTGTACGCGCTCATTTGTTTACTAGAAGAATGTGTTCACATCGGCTTGCATGTGTTCGCGCACAATTGTTGCAATTTCGCGGGCATTTTTGAAATGTTCACACGCAATTTGTTACTTTTTGCCAGAGCGAGTAGACCTGAAGAAATATTTAAAGTAAATATGTGATAAATAAATAAATTTGTGCGTCACAGGGTTGGACACCAGCGGTATCTCGTCAAAAACTGATAGATAAATACGCGCAACACTATCCAGCGGTTTCTTGCTAGCTCAATTATTTTTTGGGTCAATTATTAGGAATTGCCAGCATTTAAAATATATCCCATCACACCAAACTACATAAAGACACCAAATTTTCGATCAACTGTATTTTCCCCAGGCTACACCAAAAACACCCATCGTTCGGTCCCACAGCGTGCCTATTCAAGCGCTGGCTGTCAGCCCACCTGCTGTCCCCCCCTCACTTCCCGGGCACGGTGGCGGAGCTGATGGTGGCGGCGGTGTTCCTGCAGCCGCAGCCCGCGCAGGCGCCGGCGGAGCCCACGGCAGGGCTGGTGCGGGTGCTGCATCTACTCGTCAACTTTGACTGGGCTAGGGACATGATAGTCCTGGATTTTAATGAGGATATTTCACGTGAGTTGTTATTTTTATTGCTTAGTATTTGCTTCGCTCGCTCCTTCCTGCTCTATGTGACGGGATGTCTATGCCCAGCAGTGGCACAGTAAAAGAGCTGAACATAAAAGCTAAAAGTGACAAATTTCTAACGAATCTTTTAAATAGTGTTATGGTATTTGATGCCTATTATTTGAATAAATTTTGTAAACCTTTGTAAGAGACAAAAACGTATATAACGCTGTGTTGCAAGTGGTTGAAATAGCCATTCAATCTACCAGCTAACCCTTGCAAAACCGCTTTGCATAGAATACATAGAGAAAAGCGTACACAAGTATCTTATTTACTCTATCTTAAATTGGCTTTTCTATAAAATTAACTTTAAATTAAATAAAAAACCGGCCAAGTGCGAGTTGGAGCAAAAAATAACTTTGTTTTACATACAAATATATGAATAACAAAGTTATTATTTGTGGTTTCACACGTTTATTGTATGGGGACTCCCCTTAACATAATTTTTTTAGTATTTGTTGTTGTAGCGGCAAAGGAGCTAGCTATCACAGATTATGAAATACAACCCGGAGACAGACAGACAGACAACGAAGTCTTTGTAATAGGGTCCCGTTTTACCCTTTGGGTACGGAACCCTAAAAAGTAAAGAAATATACATAACCAATTCAATTCAGAAGCAACATTTCCTTCAATTTCAGGTGAAGAAATAACCCAAATAGAACAGAAATTCGCTGCCAACCCCGACAGTGTACCTTGTGTCCGCATAGTGACGGCATACGATGGCCCCTTGCCGTCTGTGTGGAGCCACACTGCACCTTCCGTACAGGTGCTAGCCCGGGCCAGGCTGCTGGCTAACAGTGCACTACAGTATATTGAACAAGCTGTGCTTCAAGATTATAAGGATAATATACTGGTAAGAGAATTTATGCCTTATGATCGTGGTGATAAGGTTCTTTGTAGCTCGACAATTTGCTACGTATAACTAGAGTATACTGATATGTAGACAATATCATTTTATTAAGTTTAGCAAGAACTATTCGTTGAATTTAGTTACACTGGGAACTCACCCTTACTCTTTAGGAAAGTTAACCAGACGACACTCAGATGGCGGAAGCACATAAATTGACATATTTTGAGTCAATAGGTTTTCTAGCTTATGAAATGAAATAAAGTTCTTTATAATGATATTCTCAGCAAACAAGGAGCATAATCTACAACCAAATTACGATCTTATACACATAAAACTAGAACTCAAAATCCCCCAACACTATAACAATTTCTCTTCCAGGGCATGTTCATCCCGTCGCTGTCAGGCTACAACGTGCTGATCCACCTCCACCCCCCCCTGGTGCCGTACAGCGGCGAGCGCGTGTCCAGCGCGCCGGTGCTGAGGCAACTGGCTGACGTCAGCGGTGACGTCATACCCGTCACTGAGTTCCATCCTGTTAATAAATACTTGGAGGAATTGAGGGTAAGATCCATTGACAAACATTAGCAAACTTGGCTATAAAATTATAAGGAGTTTTTTTTTAAGTTTAAAAATATATAGTATGCCCTTCAGCTACGAAGGCAAAGTCCAGATTCTAGCAAAGTGGAGAAGTTTTTAAACGACCAATGGGATTTCGTTATTCAAATATTTTGTCTCCGCCCACTCAGTGGTAACGTTGAGTGGAGAAATTCTATTAGTTCTCCGCATTGATGGACCTTGAGCCTAAAAGTCTAACTGATTACCTGGATTATTGTTTAACTTCTAGAAGATTCCACTCGTTAAAATCTAACAATCTGTTTCACTCCTCCCATTTCCTATCGTTAATTATGTCCAAAAACAAGTACAGACGACAGCACATCAAGTTACTACAATCTGTCAAATTTCTGCACTCGATTTTCAACCTTATCACAATGGAGGTAGGTTAACGTTTGATTGGTAAAATTTGACAGATTCGTATACGTTGACCTGCTGTTGTCCGTACAAATCCTCCAGATATGGATTTTATTTGTAATTTATACTAATAAGTTTCAATCTGTATTTCAGAGTGCATACGGTGACTTCGCGTTATTCTTCCACGACACATACGGCGGTGAAGTCATTGCCGTCTTGTGGAAACCTGACATCAAAGACGATAGGGAGTTTCAGGTATGTTACATTTTAAATTATTATGTTTTACGAAAACTATTGAACGAATTGCGATCAAACTTCGTAAAAAGATGACCTTATTATTTTGAAAATAGCCAAGTTTATTTTAGTCATAAGAAAAGGCCTTATGTTTTTCTAATTTATGAAAAATCAAGTTAAACCCATTCAAGTTGGTGAGTGATTATTACTTTTTCTTATATTTTTTAGATGATTTTGAAATACATAAATCATAGTTGGTAAATAGATGAGTAGATTTGGCCCCAATCCGTCATCCATAAAGGCGTGTTATAATAAGGTTAATTTTCATTCTTTTTTTTTCTTTTTCCAGTTAACAAATGCGAATGCCCTCAAGCCAGTGACAATGAACGGTGAGACTAAATACAGAGTGAATATAGAAGCGTTGATAGAGGACTTCAGAATATTGGGCGAAGGCCTCGTCAAAGATATTACTGTAAATTGAACCTTATTGTATAAGTAATAAAGTTTATTTTAAGTACTTGTTTGGTTTTCATTTCAAGTGACCATGCTAGTTTGAGGGTGAAGTTTAGTTACGAAATGCTTAATTGATTAAACTCAAAAATAAAAACCGGCCAAGTGCGAGTTAGACTTGCGCACGAAGGGTTCCGTACTATTATCTATGAAAAAAGTACAATAGGAATGGTCAAGTGTGAGTTACTTAAGTTACACATTATTTCTAATAGATGGCGCTACTAGTATACAATTTTGCAATTAATTAAGATAACTCAACAGCCTTAATAATTTATTTTTTTTAATTTTTAGTATTTGTTGTTATAGCCGCAACGGATATACATCATTTGTAAAAATTTCAGCATTTTAGCTATCACGGTTAATGAAATATAGCCTGGAAACAGACAGACCGACAGACAGACAACGAAGTCTTAGTAATAGGGTCCCGTTTTACCCTTTGGGTACGGAACCCTAAAAAGTGCTAAAGAGTAAGGAGTAAAGACGATAATGCATAAAAATTATACTCCGGCAAATTTTACCACCACTTAACAAGTTTTAAAACTTCTAAACTCTCTTTCTTAATGATTCTAATTCAAAACGGAGCTAACTATATGAAACCAACACATCCTGACCCTTGGTCGAGGAGTAAAACATCAAATCACAATAAATTACTCTTTATTCGTGAAATCTAACAACTATTTACAAACAAATTACAAAACATCTACTGTATCTGGTATCTCTATTATCTGGTATATCTAAGAACAATTTAGACGATCAATGAAATTGCGCAAACATTAAAGATTGCGCAATATTTTTTAGCAGCAACATTTTATTGCACAAGATTGTTTCTGCAATATTGCGCAATGTAATTGATCATCCAAGTAACGCCTTAGACTTTAACGAAGTAAGGCAACGTGTCCAACGGTGCAGGGTAGTCCCTGATCCAGTCACCACCCACCACAGGCCTGGTGCTGTCCCCCTGCGCCAGCCAGCGACCTGCTGGTAGGTACACGTCGCGACTGCGGGCTCCACGCTCTATTACCGGCGCTACTAGGATAGACTCGCCGAGGAGATACTCTGGGGATGGGAAAATAAGAAGAAGAATATTTTAATGGCCGCCAGCGGTTCTCTCTAAGAAGATCAGCCAACTGCGCAGGACATATTACAATGCACATGCATTTGTGCGGACAGGTGCACTCCATATTCCCTCATTCTCATAGCCCGATGGGACGACATGAGAGAGATCAGGTGCAAGACCGACATTTACGTGCTCTCCGTTGCACGGATGTATCAATCCAACAAAAACTCCTCATTCAATGAATGCTCATCCTTCCTCTACAACATCCTCTCTCTTCTTTATCGAGCACTTATTTCATCATCTTAGCAGCCTATTGCCGTCCAAAATGTTGAGTTGTACATGAAAAGCTGGTAGATCTTCTCTAAACACCCAAAATAGCAGCTATTTGCTACATAGCACTTACCATCAGAGATATCATGCGCCTCAGTATCGTTGGGCGCTATCCACCAGACGGGCGGGTTGACGGGCTCGCCGTCCGTCACGGCGCGCCGACACGCCGCTATGATGGCCGGCGCGTACCTGGCGTGGAGCTCCACAAACTTCTTGCTTATGGCTACCGTCTGGTGGAGTAAGATTGTAGGTTTAATAAATAAGAATATGTGGTATCGGTGAACTATAGTTTCTTGGTGGAATTTCTCTTGTGTATTTGAAATGGCTGCTGAAATTCTAATTCATGATATAGTGACATTGGAATTCCGTGCTGAAAGCAAAGCTTATCTCGTATCTTCGACTCGCAATATTGGAAATGTTGGTTATAGTGCTCAATTATGCGTATGCTAATGTCGTGAGTGTTTACAGGAGATACCAACATGTCAGCTAAAAGGTGCTTCTTGCAATTTGCCGAATAACGGTCCAGTTATATTCAACTCACCTCGTTATCGAATTCCCAAGGCACATACGAGAACTGCATGCTCGGCATGAAGGTATTAGCCTGCAGCCACCTGATGAACAGCTCCTTAGTAGGCGGCTCGTTGTAACCATTACCTCCGATCATGTCAGGTAGAACAAGTGGGTAGCCATTCATGTTCATTTGCAGAAGAGTCGTGATGAGGGTCGGGAGACCATTCTCGAAGGTCCAGTAAGTGTCCTTGTCTATCATGCGGATGAACACTGGCAGATCTTGAGTTCTGTAGAAGAATGTGATAGTTAATTTTCTCGCAAAGTAAAATATCCTTTCAGAGACTAATGTTGAAATTCTTGGTACCTGTATCCAACCCTGACTTCCACTAGAGGTCCGAATTGAGCAACAGTCCGCACATAGTCGGCTGATATCACGCCTGGTTGGTCTCTGATGTCGCCTTGAAGTACTGGGATCTAGGGACACGTCAGAAAATTGTTGATCAATGGCACAGTTTTAAATCCGCAACAGATCAAAACACCTGAGAATGTTCTAGAATGTCGGTTAAAATATAGCTAAGAGTATTGCTTTTTCTTTGCTGGATTTAGTTTAATCGTCATTATTTTCTGTTATTATTTCCTGCTTCTCAAAAACTCTTCCAAATTCATGCATACCTGCGGCGCCCAGCTAGACTCCCCTCCATCAAATTTGAAGCTGTCAATACCGGAGAAGTTCTTCAAAGCATGCAGTCGGTCCAGGTACCACTGCCGCGCGACCGGCTTCGTGAAGTCGATGAGTGCCGTCGTCGTCTCGTTGTCGTTCCACCAGCTCGTCTCTACTGAACCGTATTCAGATGACACCAGGTATCTGGAAGAATTACCTTCATTATTTAACCGTTGCACCAAGACCTTACCAAAGATTGAAATATTTTTTCATTCAGCTTATTACTGGTTGGCTGTTTTTTATTTCAACTTACCCTTTGCTCTTCGCCTCTGAATACCACGGCTCACACCCTTTATTGATAAACGGATGAGTCCACATCGTCACCCTGTAACCCTTAGCCCTCAAAATATCCACCGTATTCCTCATATTCGGGAACCTTCTAACATCCACCGTCTGAGACCCATAGCAGGTCTCCCATAGGTCATCGATCTCCAACTGACTGTTAGGGAACCCATTCTTTGTGATTTCATCGGCGAATTCCAGCACAGTATTGTGATTCACGTCTCTTTTATACCTGGCCCAGGTTGACCAAACTTGGTACGTTATCATTCTCTCATCAGGAATTCCCAGTGGCTTCTCCAAATACTTTTCGACGGCATATTCATGAGCTTTCCTTGCATCATCGAAGATTCCTATAGCGTATATCAGGTCAGTTTTGGCCCGTTTGCTGGAGTATGGAGATTTAATTTGTGCTATGAAGCAGGCAGCGTTTTTCTCCAAATCGTTTTGGTCTACGAATAGCGGGACTTTTTTGTCGAAGTAGTAGAATATGCCTTCGGAGTTGAGCCAGTAGGGCTCGGCCACGCCGCAGTTGTCAGCCTCCTTGGTGACGTAGGAGTAGTTCGGGAGTACCAGACGTTCTATGGGCCAGTATTGACGTTTCTGCTGCGGTCCGCCGTACCAGTGGTGTGTGCCTAAAATAAATTGATGTTAAGTTACTTGATGGAGGTTTTAATCTAACGATTGCAGCTGTTGGTGGATTTTACTATCAATTGTTTAAAAGATTTACGGCCAGTTTCACAGGTTCCAGATAAAGTTCTAGATAGCTATCTAACAGATAGTGGCCTAGAAATGTTTTGAATTTTGACTGCTTTTCTATGGCATGATTTGTCAGATAGCTATCTAGAAATCTGTCTGTGTCTGTGTAGAAGGTATTGGAAGTCATAAAGCTTCAAAAGCTCCATTCACAAATTATTGGAATAGGCAATTAAAAGACTGTTGCGTACCATTGTACAGACGACAGCAGGTCAACGTATACGAATCTTTCAAATTTTACCAATCAAACATTAACCTACCCCCATTGCGATAAGGTTGACAATCTATTGCAGAAATTTGACAGATTGTGGTAACTTGATGTGCTGTCGTCTGTACCATCATCAATCAATTAAAACATAAACTCACCTAAATTCACACAATCCTCCAACCCGACACCCTTAGGCGCTTCCCAAGTAAACGTGATAATATAACCCTTCCTCTGGCCCACGACCTCCTCGCTACTGATCCTGACGGTGGTGTCATTGGCGAACTGGATCACCACGTCACCATCTTGTACCACGTCCTTGATGGCGCCAGTGCGGCGTCCCACCACCGCTATCACTTCTGATAGACCCTCTAGAATGAAGTGGTGATTAGTACCACTTGAATGCTAAGTATTTATGTAGTCATGTGTAATTTTGAAGTGTATAGAAGTTGAGAAGGGTTTAGTTTGATTATGAAATTTTATTACAAGAGGTTTATAGTTGAAAAACATTCACAATAAATCTGTACTTTTCTATACATACCTACTAATATTATAAAGCTGAAGAGTTTGTTTGTTTGAACGCGCTAATCTCAGGAACTACTGGTTCGAATTGAAAAATTATTTCAGTATTAGATAGCCATTTTATCGAGGAAGGCTATTGCCTACTTTTTATTCGGGTGCGCCGAGTAGTTCCCGCGGGACGCGTGACACTTATTGGTTTTATTATCTTACCAACTATTAACACTTACTCCTTTCCAATATAATATTGAATCCTCCCAAAGGGTTATTCTCTATCTCTGCCTTGACATCAGGCGCGTCCAGGATGCAGATGTCGATAGCGTGCGTGCGCGCAACTAGCGCCAACAACACTACTGCAAATCAACAATACTATATCAGGAACAGAGGTGACTTATAAGGCTATGCTATGGAGCCCTGAAAACTGTAACTAGGTATAAAAAAATTGAATTGAGATATGGAGGCGGAGAATGTTCCTCACAATTGTTCGCGCGAGTTACCGCAGCCCTTGTATACAAAGGGCTCCTGAAGGAACATGGTGGTGGGTTTTAGTAAGTCTGCCACTCCCTGCCGCTGCACCCACAGATGAAGGGGTCACCTCATGATATCCAATTATAAAAAGTCCCAGGCGTTTAGTCTGTGTAGGGTTCCAAAGGAACAAACATAAGGAGATCAGCCAGCTGCGCAGGACATATTATTGTGCACAAGCATTTGCTTTTCACTCATTATCATTACCCGATGGAACGGCAATCTGACACGACCGGAGAGAGATTAGGCGCAGGACCGACATTAACGTGCTCTCCGATGCACGGGTGAATCAATCACCAACTTCCAACTCCGGGCTGCTTTATGAAAGTTTCTAAAACCCACAAAGCAATTTTGGCCCGTCCTGGGAATCGAACCCGAGACCTCGTGCACAGCAGTCGGCTATGCGACAACTCTAGACCAACGAGGCAATAAAACATACATAGCCTACATAGAATGATGAACACATATAAAAAGAACGGATTTCCCATCGTTAAAAATAGATGATCCTAGCTTAGAATCAATTAATCCTGATCAGTGACTCAATTTAATTGGTCGATTAAGTTTGCTATCCTAACAATACTTAATTAAATACACGGGGACAATCACACCAAACAAATGATTTATACCTAATTGCTATTACAAAGTACTTAAAAAAACATAATAAAGAAAACGTGTTTACCAAATGGTTTTAAAGGGCCAGTATCCGAAGGATCAAATCAGGTCACGCGGCAGGTCACCTATGCGCTGGACTGATCAAATAAAATCTGCAGTGGGAAACCGTGTATCTGATTGNCTGTAGTACAGTCGCGCATACTACAATATTTTGGACATGTTTCTAGGCGAGATAACAACTCCATAGAGCGGCTGATCGTTCAAGGAAAAGTGGAAGGAATCAGATCACGCGGCAGGTCACCTATGCGCTGGACTGATCAAATAAAATCTGCAGTGGGAAACCGTGTATCTGATTGCACTAGACAGTGTGCCAACAGGGAGAGATGGCGGGAGATCGTGCGGAGAGCCGTATCCACCTCTACCACCAATGTGGGCTCCTCGACGTGACCACGACCGCTCTGTCAAGAGCGAAACGACAGAGAAGAAGAAGACCCGAAGGGTAAAATGGGACCCTATGGTTAAACTTCGCTTTCCGTTCGTCCGTCTTAAGAACTGTGATAGCGAAAGAGGTCAAATTTTCACAGATAATAGGTACCGCTATGACGACAAATACTCCCATACAAAAAACTATTTTTTTTATAAATAATGGTTTGGAACCCATCTTACACGAGTCCATCTCGCACTTGGCCGGTTTTTAGGGTTCCGTAGCCGAATGGCAAAAAACGGAACCCTTATAGAATCGTCATGTCTGTCTGTCTGTCTGTCTGTCTGTCTGTCTGTCTGTCTGTCTGTCTGTCTGTCCGTATGTCACAGCCACTTTATTCCGAAACTATTAGGACTACACAGTTAAAACTTGGTAGGTAGATGTATTATATTAGCCGCTTTACGATTTTTGTACAAAAATAAAAAAAATAATAATATTACGGGGGGCTCCCCATACATGAAACTGAAACTAAAAATTTTTTTTTCATGAAACCCATTCGTTTGGGGTGTCTATGGATAGGTCTTAAAAAATGATACTGAGGTTTCTAAAACCATTTTTTCCTAAAGTCAATCATTTTAGAGTAAGACACTCCCAAAGTGGCAAAATGTGTGTCCCCCCCCCATGTAATTCTTAAACTACCAAAGAGAAAAATCTGAAAAAAATATATGTTATAGATCTCAATAAAAACTACCAACCAAAATTGGTTTGAACAAGATACGGTCAGTGGTTTTTGAGATATAGCACTTTTTCAGTGACCGCAAATTATAACTTTGTTATTCATATATTTGTATGAAAAACAAAGTTAATTTTTGTTGTCGAGAAAAGTTTGTGTTTTGGCTAATTGTAGGTAATAAATACGTTTATTTTACATAGATAATGGAACGGAACCCTTCGTGTGCGAGTCCGACTCGCACTTGGCCGGTTTTTAACTATGTTGTCGAAGTATGCGTAGTTGCGTGAGACACATCTAATGAGTTTACTTTTTGTACCATTGTCAAGATCTAATTGTTGTCACAATATAATTATGGGTCTCGACTATAATAATGCGGTTAACGCTTTATACTACGAATATTACAACTATTGCCATAGTCTGGGAAATAAATAAATTTTGTTACAATAAAAATGGTCTGTAAAATTCCGCAGATGGGAGAAGAAAAAGGTATGAATGTGGGGGGGTGGAAAAGAGAGATGAACAAAAAAAAGAAGTGTGACAAAGTCACAATACACAGTCTCAGGCAATCACAAAGATTTCAGGAGTAGTGGCTATTGTCCCCCCATCGGTAAACGCTCCCGGATTCAACCTACTCAAAAATTTATGAACTTTAAAAATAACGGTAAAACCACAGTAAAACTAACATTTTTAAAATACGAGGGAGCTAGAATCTTCACTTTGATCTGGATTCTGGATTCAGTCCTGGATTATACAAATATAATTTATCAACTTATGCCAGAGTTCCGCGTTCTGGAAGGGATTACTCCACGCTCCTGGCTAAATAGCCTATAGCCTTCGTCAATAAATCTAAGCTTCTATTCCTACTTAATAATGAAAAGCTGAAAAGTTTATTTTCTTGTTTGTTTAACGCGCCAATGTCAAAAAATAACTGTCCGATTTAAAAAAAATATTTCAGTGTTGTAAAGCCCATTTATCGAGGAAGGCTGTAAGCTACTTTTTATCCGCGTACGGGCAGTAGTATCCATAGGACGAGAATCAAACCGCTGGCAGAAGCTAGTGAAATATTTTTTTTTTATACAAAAAGTACTCACAGGTTACGTAGACACGCATCTCGCTAGCAGGACACTCGTGCACTGGCTCCCTAACACACGAGACAGTTATTAAATCAGCCATCATTGTCACCATTGTACTCGACCCATTACCTGATGACAATAGCTGTCCGTAATCTCCACTAATTTCCATCACATTTGCATGTTTGTTCGTCTTCAGATCTGATCTTGAGATCCGTTTAAGATGTTGTGGTGTCCTTGAGATCCTTGTGAGCAGGATAGTGGTTTTGAACCCCGGTTTTGCTTGAGATGGCAATTGATTAGGTAAATTTGTCGTTTTTGGCTTCCCAGGACCTAATTTACTCAATAACTTTGATTAAACAGCTTTACTTTTTTACACGAGCATGGCTACAGAGAGGCCTTTTATTTGAATATTTCTTTACCGAAAAGAGAAAGATGCTTAACGATGACGTCGATCGATAGAAAAGAAAGAAAGAAAGAAAAACCATTCATTCCACACAAAGAGATGCAAAAGACAACAAACATAATACATCTGAGGTTGAACAGACTTGAAGTAGGCACATTTCACTATATTTTATCTAAACCGAATAGCGATGATGCTAAGCTAAGAGTCTGTTCAGGTTCATGGCCCTGATATGAGCAGTATGTATGTATTTAGGATACGATGGGACTGATATACGCATAGCGATTATAAAAGTCCCTGAATAAATAAAGAGAAAAAAATATATATATAATACATAGGTACTGAGGACAAAATAAACTATGAACATAAAAACACTGCAGTTGCTTCCCTAATGTGTGAAAAGGGTCAGCGCTCAGCTTAAATGCTGTGACTCGTGCTCGCAGACTCGAGTCAACAGCGCTGGTTTTCAGCTCTGACCCGATAGTTGATCAATCCGTATGGAGATGGTAGTGCGCAAATTACAACGATCAGGTAGGCCGGTATCAGACCGACCAAAAAGTTTGATTGGATTCATACACACTGAGCAAACCATCCAACTATTAGCCAACAGTTTAATCGATCGTTTAGTTTAACAACTGTCAAAAGCTTAATAACCTGTCCTCAACATAGAAATCGAACATAGAACCAGGTTTTCATAACCACCAGACCAGACCAATGCTAAGTATCTGTGACATACATAACAAACCATAAGATAATACAGTAATTACCTCCCTCTATAAATGCGTGGTAAACGATAAATTAACAGTGGAACGTTGTAAGATTATCATAAAATGCATATTAGATGCATCTCGACGGAAACCGTTTTTCTTCGGCACACTGACAACGTTTAACTAGCAAAAAATTGACATCTGATGCGAGATCGACATCTATTTAAGTGTTTGTTTATAGCTGGTACTCTTTAGCTAAGTCTGCAATGCAACCCCTGGAGGCCCACTAGGGCCAGAGCCTCTGGTGCTGCGGGTTGTTCGAAAGAGTTACTGCGGCCCCTGTTCACAAAGGGTTCCCGAAGGAACATGGTCGGTTTTAGTAACTAAAAGTCTGACACTCTGTCACGTTGTCACCCACAGCGGGAACGGTCATGCTGATGATTTCCCATCGATAAAAAAAGTCTGCAGTGCAAAAATCCTCAGGTTCAATTCCAAAATCGCAAATGCGAATCAACTTGGCAATTACGTCAGGTGTTTGGGCGCACGCCAGGTTGAGGCAATTAAAAACTCCAAATCAGGTTTTAATATTTTTTATTGCTTTTTACATTAATTTAACAATTACTTAAAACAGTAGCTAAAACCCCTAAAAGTACTAGGACAACAGAACAGAAAGGAGCTGTGGAACTGGCTTTAACGAAGAATGGGAGAACATCCAGAGGAGCTGAATAGTTGGTGAGCGTCGTAGGGCCTTCGATGACCTTGCTCTTGTCTCCCTGGTCGTACCATGTGCCTTTCGGAAGGTAGATGTCACGACTCCTCGCGTTCTCTGTCACTATTGGCGCGACCAGGATGCTCTCCCCGAGAAGATATTCTGGAAATAAAAAACATTGAAGTTTTTAGCTAAGCTGACATAGAAAGTGTTAATCATGGGTTTGGTAGTTTGATGTTTCAACAAATATCAACCTCTGAGATTTCAGGAGTGCTTGCATAATTTTCGTATTTCATCAGCCTATCAAATATTGCCACTAACTTAACTTGCTCCATCTTCAGCTTTACGCAATCACTCATTACAGTCCTACCTATCGTTAGGTTGAATTCATGCTTGCGATTGATTCAATATCTCAGTGTTTTCGGCCACCTGTTTAGGATTATTCTGTACTAGCTTCCGCCATCGGTTTCATCCGCTTTCCCGTAGGAAGTACTGCGCGCACCCGGATAAAAAGTATCCTATAGCCTTCCTTGATAAATGGGCTATCTGACACTGCAATATTTTTTCAAACGGAGCAGTAGTTCCTGAGATTAGCGCGTTCAAACAAACAAACAAACTCTTCAGCTTTATAATATTAGTATAGATGATACATACCATCCCAAATAGCATGAGCAGTGGTATCAGTGGGTGCTATCCACCAGATAGGCATGTTGACCGGCTTGCCCTCGCTGACGGCCTTCTTACACGCCTCGATGATGGTCGGCGTGTACTCCGCGTGGAGTTGCACAAACTTCTTACTTATGGCGATCGTCTGGGCAAGAGGAAGATGTATTATAAACTTTTAAAATAATTCTGTTGATTTTGCGCTGTAGTAAGAAGTAGATAGGTCCCGTTAAAACTTGATACACTGTACTAAATCTGAAATCCTGAAGCTGACCTTTTTACCCAATCCTCATCAACCACATCTTTTTGCCTAAATACTTACATGCAAGCACAAAATGAATGGAAGCTCATTAGCTATAGATAGTTGACACTTCAGTTTAAGAAAATCCAGGATAATAAACTTTTTGCAAACAGTTTCTAAAACACAACATCTAAAGTAATAGAAAACAAATGCAATACTAACTTCATTATCATAATCCCAGGGCACATACGAGAACTGAAGGCTCGGCATGAAGGTGTTAGCTTGCAGCCACCTGATGAACAGCTCTTTGCTGGGTGGTTCATTGTACCCATTCCCTCCGATCATGTCAGGCAGGACGAGTGGGTAACCGTTTATGTTCATTTGGAAAAGCGTCGTGATGAGGGTTGGGAGACCATTCTCAAAGGTCCAGTAAGTGTCCTTGTCGATCATGCGGACGAAGATTGGTAGATCTTGTGTCCTGTAAATGAGGTTATCATGTTTGGGTGTGTATCTCTTGGTATTGTAATCTGCTTCATCACCATCAACCTTTTTTAACCGTACCACTGCAGGGCACAGGCCTCTTTTCAAACAAAGAAGGAATTAGCGTTATACACCACTCTTGCTGACGGCGAATTGGGGATTTCAGACTTTAAGGCCCAGTTCTCAAGATGGTTTCCATCGCCTTTACACAGTCACTCAGTTTTTTAATCTTCTCTACATACACCCGCCTTTCGTCTGTATTATCTGAGAAAAGCTAATTGGGTATCAATAAATGGACAATGTATACATACCCGAATCCGACCCTCACTTCCACGAGGGGTCCGAATGCTGCGACAGTTCTAACGTAGTCTACAGTTATGCTGTTTGGCTGCTCGTTGACATCCCCTTGCAGGACAGCTACCTGTCATAAGATTCTTTTAAGGGCTTCTTTCTATCAGTTGGTTTATCCTCCATACTAAAACTGTTTTCTTGCACTTACATCTACGTCCTACTTCTCACACGCGGATTTAAAAATATATTATTGTCCTAGCTAAGGCTCTATACTTTGTGTACCGAATTTCATTTAATCGAATTAGTGGTTTTGGTGTGAAAGCCCGACATACAGACAGAAATTTATATAAGCTTGGTAGATTTAGTCATTTTTTTTTCTTCTAATTGTCGAAAGAGCTGCAGGGAAAAACGACTCTGGACTTTGGCAAAACGTGATCTATGTTATTCATTATCAAATACTTACAGTCGGAGACCAGCTAGTCTCTCCACCATCAAATTTGTACGCATCAACACCGGTTTCGTTCTGCAGCCTCTGCAGCCGCTGCATGTACCAGTCCCGAACTGGTTGCTTCGTGAAGTCCACGTATGCCCCAGTCGTGCCGTTGTCGTTCCACCAGTGAGTCTCCACGTTACCGGCTTCTGATGATACTATGTATCTAGGGGCAGAAATGTCTTTAAGAACTTGTTTTTATCTTCACATATTCATAGCTTCAAGGTCTCGTTAATTTTTATTAGTGACGAACGTGAAAAAGCTAAACAGATATTTCAACTCACCCCAGATTCTTAGCGTTTGTATACCAAGGATCGCATCCTTTGTTCATAAAAGGATGCGCCCACATCGTTGTCCGGTACCCTCTCTCCCTCAGTTTGTCAATCGTGTCCTTCATACTTGGGAACCTCGTCGTGTTCACCGTGAGAGATCCATAACATATCTCCCACAAGTCGTCCAGCTCAAACTGACTGTTCGGGAATCCATAACTGGTGATCTCGTCAGCAAATTGTAACACCAACTCGTGACTGACGTCCCTTTTATACCTGGCCCAAGTTGACCATATTGGGTATTTGATCATGAGCTCATCGGGATATCCAGATGGTTTATTCAGATACGTAGCTACGGCGTACTCGTGAGCTTTTCTGACGTCGTCGAGAATGGAGATCACATAGACAAGGTTATTTCGTTCTCGTTTGCTTGAATATGGTGACTGGACTGCCGCGAGGAAGCAAGCGCCATTGGATAATAAGTTATTAGAGTCGAAGAAGAGTGGAACTCTTTTGTCGAAGTAATAGAAGACGCCTGCTGAGTTGAGCCAGTATCGTTCAGCTACACCGCAGTTGTCGGCTTCTTTCGTGACGTAGGAGTATCTGGTTAGGTTCAGTAGCTGTATGGGCCAGTACTGCCGTTTCTGCTGGGGACCACCGTACCATTGGTGGAAACCTGCACGAAGGTCACTTTATAAAGATGGAAGGACACATGGAAGACATCTGGCAATATATATGCTTGCTGCGAAGTCTTCTGAGAGTATTTTTTACATGAAGTTTTATACGTGTCTACATCAGCATTTCTCGCATTGCTCAATAGAACCTCAAGAGACTCTTAGATAAAATTAATTAGTTATTGACAAGGATGTCTCTAACAGACAGACTATCAAACAGTTACATAACCTATACAATTCTATCGAACTCACCATAACTAACACAGTCTTGAAGAATAACATTCTTGGGTGCATCCCAAGTTAAGCTGATAGTTTGTCCAGCGTGGTTCCCGGTGATCTCTGTCGTCCCGATCTTCAGTGAGGCGTTGGCTGCGGAGTAGCTGATGACTATGGGGTTACCCGATACCACCGATGTTGGAGTCCCAAGGGTCAGTCCCACTAAAGCTATCACCTCAGCTGTACCCGTACCTAGAGATTTAAAAATTGTTGGTGATGGATGTCTCTATTTTTTGATAGGTAGATTCCATGTCGTTTTCGTATTATTTGTCTTGTGGCTTGTATTTTATGGAAGACAAGAATAGAATTTTTCCATGTCCACGAAATATGAAAGATAAATACTTAAGATAAATATGAAAGATATACTCGTAAAGTAAGAGCTTGAAAATAAATCAAAATGTTTTAGCCACGTTTAAAATCCATTTTCTAAGAATGTGTACTCTCGGAGCTACCAACTATTACAAACAGATTATTATCAACCAGTCATCATTATAGGCTAACTATCATCTGTTGAAAACAGGATTTCTATTTCTAATAGAAATAATTTATTTCCAAGTCAAATGCTGTACTTACCCCTATCTAATATGATAGCTAATCCTCCCGTAGCATCATCTTCCACCCTCGCCTTCAAAGTGGAAGTGTTGAGGATGGTCTCGTTGACTGCGTGTGCGCAGCCCACAAGCGCAACTAGCGCCACTGTGGTATAAAACCGTTGTGAAATGAATTGTAAGGAGAAAGCATCATCGTAACTCTTTTTTGAAGTTGTTTTTTATTATGATGTTCACTTTTTCACAAAATGGTGCAAGACCTATAAATACATATATACGGTGACTGGTAATTAGTGACCGATACTTGAACACGTGATTCTATCCATGATTACAAACAACTTTCCCAAAGAAACTTTTTTTTTTTACTCACTAGTTTAGTCACAATAGCAAAATCACTTCAACCTGCACACGCGTAATGAAAGTGTCACTTTTCATTATCTCGAAACTGTTTTCGATCCTGGTTTTAAGTTCATCTAAAGTGTTCACTAGCCCACTACGATTGCCCATTGCTTCACCATAGCCCCATTTTGAATAATAGCACATCACCATATCGCTGTCCTCACTCGCGGAGTAGTTGTACGGCACAGTGCCGGCGGGTGTCAAAAAAAACTAATAAATGGCATCCGATGGATTTTACGGCGTGACTGTTATTTTTAAAATAAGTTTTGTAAAATTAATCTTGAAGGAGACGAAAAATAAAAATTTTCGCTTTTCCCTGTTAATTTGCAATGACAGCATATTTATTAATCTAAAAACGTGACAGATTGTTAGTGGCCAATAGAACACAAAGAGTATTAACACAATTACCGTAATAGCTCATCGGGAGAAGGCGCGACTGCTAATTGCAGTTTCAAACAGCTATTGTAACTAAACTAGAGAGTAAAAAAAAAAAGTTTCTTTGGGAAAGTTGTTTGTAATCATGGGTAGAATCACGTGTTCAAGTATCGGTCACTAATTACCAGTCACCCTATATAAGGCTAACGGCCAGTTTCGCTATCTAACAGATTATTCCATAGAAAAATCAACATAAAAACAATTCTATACGACTATCTGTTAGATAGCTATCTAGAACTTTATCTGGAACCTATGATACTGGCATTAAGGTCCTGCTGATTTTCAGCTTGGGTAACATAAGCCCTATATATGTCCAAGTTAAATGCATTTTGCTGTTTGCGACGTAACTGAAAACTTCCTTCAATAATTTAAACCAGTATTCCGAAATTTAATTACTTCAAAAATTATAAAAGTACTTACATAAGCGCACGCCTATCATGTCGAGGGATCACTAGTCGACTGTCCTCCACAGTAAGGACAGCTCAATATCAACGCAGGATCTATCAGCACTCCAGGGAGTAAACAAGCTCTTCAGCCACGACCCACTTGTAGTTATCAATGCAAAAACAACATTGCTATTTGCTTTTATTGGCAGTAGTTGCATTTATCTGTCGTGATTCATTTTGCGCTTCGCCTGCTTTTTGATCAGGTTTTCTGGAAGCTTACGTGTTGCGTGTTTCTCTTATCCCATCAATATGTTTTCTCTTGCAGTTTTTTAGTCCACTTGTCGTACTTTGAAAATATACCCCAGGGATCCTACCCAAATTATCTGAACCTAGTGCCAATTACACGTAGTCCTATGGTTGACAGCGAATACTAAGAAGATAAGTCATGATTTTCATAGCTGTTTTCCACGGTTATTTAAATCGGCTCAGTAGCTTTTGCGTGAGAACGCGACAGACAGAGTTACTTTAGAATCTTTCAGTTATAATAAGGATTAAATTAGACTAGACGAATGGATTCAACAAATTTTAGTAAGTAACGGAAATCTTTTAAAGGTTTACTATCCCAGAAATCTTAAGGTTGAAGACTTCTGGAGTAATGCATTGATCTAGAAAACTGTTCAATACTTAGTAACGGTATTATGTCTACATGATAAGCTCACTCGAATTGATTGTGTTGTAACAAACAATGTCAAGTGCTAGTAGTACTGGGTTTTTGTTGAATGTGAAAGTCACACGATCGGAGTATGATAGCTTAAAGATATTGTATTTATGTTTATGTGATGTGAGTAGCATTTGGCTTTCGGTTTCATTGACCGTTGTTTTTTCCTCTTCGTCACACGCTAAAAATTTTCACAACTGGATACAGGCCTCTCCCAAGCTTGAAGTGAGCTGAGCTTGCATGTTAGTGGGCAGAACATCAGAATACAGAAATAATGATACCCCTCTGGAATTCCCGAGCTAAACATAATAATACACAAGACAAATTCAAAAATATACACTTTATTAATTAACCCTTAAATATAAATTACAGCATATTAACAACATTAGCGATCAATCCTAAAAGTACGAGGGCAACAGAGGTGTAAAGCGATACACTCGAGCCAGTTAACTTGGTGGTGTCTCTGACGAAGTATGGGAGGACATCCAGGGGCGCTGGATAGCTCCTCAACCAGGTGGGTCCTTCGACAACCCTCTCCCGGTCTCCTTCTTCGTACCAGATGCCATCAGGTAGGTAGATGTCGCGAGATGTAGCACCTTCAGTTAACACAGGTGCTACTAAGATTGATTCACCGAGTAGATATTCTGGAAGGATAGTTAGGGTAATTTAATGCAAAGGTCCGAAGATTGTACCTTGTGGCACTCCGAAGTTCTAGCAAAAATTAAATAAGTTGAATGGAACTTTTTAGGCAAATATTAATATTTCAATGTTGAAATATTACTGAATGTTGAAATAATACAGAAAGTGGTGATGGATGTCCATTTTGGGGGATTTATATTGTTTTAACGTTAGAAAAGTATTGATTTGTCAGCCTTATTTGTCTTAAGGCGTATCTTCAGACGTTTTTTCTGACACCAATCTCAATTTATCACATATTGAACAAAAAGGATAGTATGTATGTTTCTTCAAGCCTTACCGTCCCAAATATGGAAAGCCTCGCCATCGGTAGGCGCGATCCACCAAAGAGGCGCGTTGACCGGGGTACCATCAGCTACCGCTGTCTCCATCGCGTGGAAGATCACGTCAGCATACTGCGCGTGCAGGTCTGTGTACTTCTTGCTTATGGCTACAGTCTGCAAACACCACAAAAGCCAGTGTTACTTCTAGAAACTTCTGCTTAGATTTCGATTTTCACACAGTTCTGGGAACGTTGGTAATCACAATTTCGTAAACTGTAGTTGTACAGTTTAAGAAGTTGTGGTTTGAGTATTCGTAATTCTCCACCTTCCAAATGCAATTGCTTTTTGTTCAGACAAATACATAGTCAATTAGTGAACAGTATTGATTGCATAGCACTACTAATGAATGAAGAACAACTTTAATCTAAAAATGATCATTGAAAATGGCCATAAAATCTGATGACGATTGGATCGATAAACAATCAAATAGGGTGCAAAAAGTAAGCTTCAATCCAACATGCAAATACCTCTCAATTAAAAAACAATAAATTATTACATAATCATACTTATGTCATGTTTAATTATCGATTAATCTAGTTCGTAATAGTTAACAGAGAATTAAGTAAAGTCATTGATTAGTTATTGTGTAATTCGATCCCCGCGTCTTCGTGTCTATAATTTATGGTGATTGTCTTTGATACAAACGATCTCCGTCATATAACTATTGATTATGACGCAAATCTATTCTTTTGTTATTTATTATGTGCGATTTTGTTTACGAAATACTTTGATCATTTTCTTGGATGAGAACTTTCATACCCTCGACAAGTACAGACGACGACAGGTGCACCTACTCGAATCTGCCAAACTTTATCAATCGAATAGCCTTCCACTATTGTGATAAGGTTGAAAATCAATTGTAGAAATTTGACAGATTGTGGTAACTTGACGTGCTATCGTCTGTACCTTAGTTTATAAATAATGGCGAGATATGTCCATGGGTTAGTGTCTGTCTTGTCAGTCCCACCAATAATGTCAATTGAATCTTTGAAAGCAATAACGATATCAACAAGTGTAAGAGGTTACAGATAAAGTTGTAGATAGCTATCTGGTATACAATGCCATAGAAATGTTTTTAATTTTGACTACTTTTCTATGGCATTATAAAAAACCTCTTAAACTGACTTTTGATAAATTAATTACTTCAAACCTAACAAGTAGGTTGACCACGAAAGAGAAATAGATAAACACATAATTGATGATGCTTACCTCCTCATCAAAGTTCCAAGGAGCGAAGGAATACTGCATAACAGGCAGGAAGGTATTGGCTTGCACCCATCTAATGAACAGCTCTTTAGTAGGCAGATCAGCTTGCTCATGGTCCAGGTTGTAGCCGTTCCCTCCAATCATGTCAGGGAGGACGAAGGGGTAGCCGTTCAGGTTCATCTGGAAGGTCGTCGTGATGATGGTGGAGAGGCCGTTGTTCAGCCCCCAGATGGAGTCTCGGTCTACCATGCGCACGTAGATTGGGAGGTTTTGGGTCCTGGAATGGATAAGGTGTTAAATTAGATGTAGATAGATAGTTTGATTTTTGCGGAAGAGAATATGTTGTTACAATTTTTTACATGGTTTTCAATAGAAGAAAGTGACCATTATTAAATATGGCCCTTACTTTACAGGAATAAAGTATAAGGAACAGCTATCCAAACACCGAAATATTTGATAAATTATGATGATATCTTACGAATGAAGAAAGGCCATTACCTGAAACCAGCTCGAACCTCGACCATGTTTCCGAATCTGGCGCAAACTTTAGCGTACTCCTGAACGAGATGGTGAGGCTGCAGCTCTATGTCGCCAGTTTGAATTGAAATCTGAAACGTTACATGAAGATAATTAGAGAAAAATGTTTAGAAAGTGGAGACTGCATAATGTTCCGGGCTTTATTTGTTTATCACTATTTTTCCCAAGGGTTAATCACGTAGAAATAGCCAACAAACCTTCAGCTATATATAGGGTTGCCATCTCTAAAATTTGGAAAACAGGACAAGACGCGTGAAAACCCCGGATTTAGAGTCCAAAAGCCGGACATGTCAACAAGATCTTTTACGAACGGGCCGTGCAGTGGCGTAGGTAGGTTACCGGGGGCCCCGGGGCAAATAGCAAAATGGGGCCCCTCCAGTGGCGGCGATGCCTAGGTTGGGACCCGGGATAACTTGTTATTTTTCTATTAAGCACCGTCAAAAACGACAAATTGATACTTAAAATTTACTTTTCTGTATTTTTGAAAGACCGAGATGTCGCGTTTGGGTTCTTGATGATCATAAGTAAGATCTAATGAGCTTGAACTTTTTGGAGAAATGCTTAATTAAGTCTTCACCGTCAATTCATAAATGTAAAGGAAAGGGTTAAGTAAGATGCGCGAGCGGAGCGAGCGCGAAATTTTTATGTTGTAAGTAGAGTTGTTTTGGTTTTTGACAAATCCTATAAAAAAATATATATCGCCTCTGAAGGCGCGAGTGAAAAAATGTTTGGGGGAAAAAAGCACTAGCAGTAACAGAATTCGCGATTTTTTAGTTTTTTGGACGGGTGATGGACAAGCGAGTGCAATTTTATTATATGCTTGAATAAAAAAACAGCAGGTAATAGTGACACCTTTTTTGTTATTTTGAGAAATCTTTTATAGTCACGATAGTTTTTGGAACACGATAGTAATTCTCAATCCTTCTGACTGTCTGAACATCGTTAAAAATTTTAATTCAAAACACCATTAGATGTGAACAAGTTGAATACTGATTATTTAGAAGATTTTTCAACCAGATAATTACAGTTTTGGGACCGTGCTTGCTAGGTTGATAAGTAAGACATGGTAATTTCTAGGGTTCCGTACCCAAACCGTAAAACGAGACCCTATTACAAAGACTTCCCTATTCGCCTGTCACAGACAGTTAAACAGCTGAATTGTTTACAGATGATGTATTTTTGTTGCCGCTAAAACAACAATTATTGAAAACTAGAATAAAATAAGTATTTTAGGCTATGTTCCCATAAAACAAACGTGATTTTAACTGTTTTATAGCTAATAGTATGCAACCTTCCATGTGCAAGTCCCAGTTGGCCAGATGTCGATATTTAGAATATGCGCGAGCGAAGCGAGCGCGAAATTTTCGCAAAGTCGGGTCGCAACCTGTCTTTATTTATTGTAAAAATGAGCATAGTGCGTGTCTCGCGGGCGGGCTACCCAATTTCTTTTATTTTTTAAAACCTGGTCTACAAATGAAACCTTCCCCGGACGCTCCCCGGACGCCCTCTAAACGAGGACAAATCCGGGAAAACCCGGACGGATGGCAACCCTAGCTATATATAATAGTAATGTATAGATATCGTCACTTTGGATTATCACACGATCAAAATCAGGTGCTCTCATCGCACTTCTGAGTCAACGAGTTGTTAAAGATCTATCCTCATTTATAAGGTACCTCACCTCAGGTGCAAAACTAGACTCTCCAGCATCAAACTTCACGCTGTCTATGTCATAGGTGTCAAGCACTTCCTTCAGTCTGTCGTAATACCAGTTGCCAGCCTTAGGGTTGGTGAAGTCGATGTAGCCGGCAATGCTGCCGTTGTTGTTCCACCAGGACGTGTCTGTTTCATAAGCTTCATCGATCACGAAGTACCTGGTAGCAAGATACCAATTGAAATTAACATCTATAAAGTGGTATGAATGTTACTAAACAATAAATATGGATAATAGTAACATGACATGAAACAGAGAAGCCTTTCTCTGGTTGAAAAGCCACGTCGTTATCCCTTAATCATGTGAGTGGATAACCAAACACCATCTCAAATGTGATCTGAAATTCTTATAAATGGTTTCTTTAACCATTTATAAGAATTTCAATGATAAGGAACACTAACCTTTTATCCAATGAAGACGAGTATAGAGGATCACAGTTCTTGTTAATGAACGGATGAGCCCAAATCGTAACTCGATACCCCAGTGCCTTAATATCCTGAATAGTTTGCTTAAAATCTGGGAACTTCTCTTCATTTACTTCCAAAGTTCCGTAGCACGTCTCCCACTGGTCATCGATCTCAAACTGGGAATTACTGAAGCCGTTATCAATGATTTGCTGAGCGAAGTCTAGAAGCTTCGTCTCGTTGATTTCTCTGGAGTACTGAGCCCAAGTTGACCAGATGGGGTGCTGAACCATTCGGTAGTCTGGCGTCGCTGATGGCTTGCCCAAGTAGTGGGCAATGGCGTGCTTATGTGCTTCTTTCACGTTCGGCAAGAACCAGATGTCGTATGCCAAGATGTTACGTGGTCTGTTAGAAGTGTATGGGGCTGCTAGCTGAGCTCCAAAGCAGATGTGGTTGCTCAGAATATTCCTATAGTCCACGAAGAGCGGAACTTTTTCATGGACGACGATGTACTCTCCAGCTGAGTTGAGCCAATATCTTTCCATGATGGCGCCGTTGTCATCCTCTGTGATGTAGCTGGGCCTGTACACTTGTGTGGCTGTCTCGATTGGGTAGACTTGCTCTACTTGCATGGGGCCGCCGTACCAGTGCTTAGCACCTTGAACGTAAGACAAGATATTTAAGTATTATGAAAAGGAGCAGAGACAAATAGAAAGGAATGCTCTGATGATAAATTGCTAAAAATCATAACGAATTTTCGTTCATTCTACTTTCTATCAATATTATAATTGTATGTTTCTTGGATGGCCATATCGTTTTTTGATGAAACTTGGCAGAAAAGTAGCGTATACATAATCAGATCATATAGGTACTGTGTATGGGCTACCTACTTCTTTCCACTTACCAAAATCGATGCAGTCTTCCAGCCTAGTGTTCTGGTCTGCCACCCAGCTGAGCTTGATGCCCCTGCCGTTACTGGCGACATCGTATTGGGTGAACACGGTGAGGTTCACGTTACCGACCCTCACGAGTATTCCACCTTCGATTGGCTCTAGCGTGTAGGTGGAGACCAGAGTCCGACCTATTTGGCCGAAGACCACGCGTTCGTCATCTGTAAAAAGAATTATGAGGATTTTATTGTTTTGATGAGGACTTTGAAGAGGACTAACTAACGATCTTACACACTTTTGATGTATTCTAACTTTTATCTAACTAAATTTTATCTGATTTAGAGATGAGGCCGAATAGTCTGTAGCCTTCCTGTCATCATTATCTTCCCGTCTCTTTAACTAATTATACTTGTCGACCACAAATGCGCATCATGTCTTCTTCTTTTATACTCTTTTGTCTGCCTTCGTTTTACAAACAACATTCTTTCTATTCTTAGCATTCTTTACAGATGGTACCATTTCTTTTTCGAATCCTTAAGACCCAACTCATCATCATCATCTTCCTGCCCTGTTCCCAATTTTATTTGGGGTCGGTGCAATATGTTTTTTCCTTCCATTTCTCTCTGTCACTCGTCATACTGGCATTCGCTTCCTTCTTACTCATGTCATCTCTCACGCCATCCATCCATCTTTTCTTTGGTCTTCCTTTTCGTTACATGTGTTTCATCCCTCCTCATTACATGCCCATACCATGACAACCGCTTACCTCTTATCTTTTCTGTAATTGATCCCTAAGACCCAACTAAATGATGAAAATAAAAATAGGTATTACTTCAGAATCTAGGATTATTGTGGAATACAATGCGTCATTAATGTAAGGATGGGAGCAATAAATTCTACTTAGCACCCGTTATCAGTTGTTAGCCCAATGTCATTTGCGTAAATTAGAATATATTTTGTCTTTTGAAACCTTGGGAGATTAAAATCGGAGACCACCTGTTAACCCTGCAAAGTGATTTATTTAAACATGCTGTTAAATGCTGATCTCACATTACCGAAGTACAGTTTTCGCAAGTGCCAATGGATGGCAGTCCGCAACTGACTTCCGAGCACAAATACTCTTGACACCCGAAAAGGTTTTCGCGCAAACTCGCGCAATTATCTGGCGACAAAAAAAAATTGGCGACAACTACACCTATTGTAATGAGTAAGTAATCTATCTATACATATAAAATTCAAAGTCCTGACTCATACACTGACTCATCAACGCAGCGCCCAAACCCGTGAACCTATAAAGCCGAAATATTGCACAGACGCTCATCTTAAGACTCTCACGCGCTATGCTCACGCGAGATAAGTATTTCCCGAAATTCCCACGGGAACGGGAAAAACGGGATTTTAAGATTTACGCGGGCGAAGCTGCTGGCAGGAGCTAGTGTGCCTAATATAAGTAAGGCTCAAGCGTTGATCACCACAAATAACAATTCCTCAGGCCGATTTTCAATTTTAATTTCATTCTTGAATCTGAGTTTTTTCATGGTATTTTAATTTCTTTCATTGTCTTGGATATGTTTATTTACAGTTTTATTGCACCTGTGACTTTCAGTTCACTGGCTCGTAAATGTTAGATGCAGGCCAAAACCACTAGGCCACAACGACTTTTAAATCACGTTTCAGCCGAAATACGTCTACTGTTGGACAAAGGCTGAGGCCAAACGAGCGTAATTTTTTGAGTCGTGAGTCGCAGAATTTCGGTCGTGTGAATCAAATAGGACTTTTGTATGAAACCGAATGTAGGAGATTTTCTGCGACCGAAATTCTGCTACTCAGAACTCACAAAATTACGCTCGTTTGGCTTCACCCAAAGGCCTCTCCTAAAATTCACCACTTTCATCTTCAGCGCTGCAATTGTCAAAACAATTGCCTAATCCTACTAATATTATAACCGTGTGTTGTTTGAACAGTCGACAGCAAGTCAGTCTACCCAAATCTGTCAAATTTTATCAATCGAACATTAACCTTCCACTATTGTGATAAGGTTGAAAATCTATCGCAAAAAATTGTCACATTTGGTACTTAACTTGAGGTACCATCATCTGTACGTTTGTGACTCTTTCCCGCGCAAACGGCTGAACAGATTTTGATGACACTTGGCAGTATTATAGCTTATATCTCAGAATAATACATAGGCCTACATTTTAACCGGGTACGGGAAGTATTTCCTACGGGACGTGAGTGAAACCGCTGGCAGGAACTATCAAGTTAATATTAATGTGTTACCTTCAGTGAGTACCAGATTGAACCCCCCAGTGATGATAGGCTCCAGGGTGAGGGTGACGTCATCTGCGCGGACGGTTGGCGCGTCCGATACGACAGCTGTATGCGCCCGCGCACCCAGTGCGAGTAACGCTGTGGAAGTTATTGTAATTTAGTGATGTTTCATTGAATTTATATCACTCATTATTTTGGGTGTGTTGTAAAATATGACGTTTTTTTATTCTTTAATTATATAAATTTTTTAATCTTATTTTTAGACTTGATTTTAAATTTTGTTGATTAATAAACACAGTCACGTGAAAAGCATTGATAAAAATGATTCACTTGGAAAGTTCAATCTCAATTCAAAATTTCGATTCGGAAAACGCTTGATAAAACTGTTTGGTATTGGTGTAAGATACCATACAAACCAGAGTAGGTACTCTGAATGACCTTTTATGACAAAAAAATAAGAAAACTAGATTTAGAATAGAATAACAACTACTTATATCATGACATTTGTCGTTTATATTTTCATGTCGTTTATATAGTCATGCTTAGGACCTTCACCATAGATTACCAATTGCGGATTTCTATAACCTGTCTAAAACTATGTTTGTTGTTTTGCGATTACGGACAAAAAATTGGCGTAAGTAGGTAATTTATATAGAGCTAAAGTCAAAATTCAATCTCTAACCTAATGTTATGGAAATTAGGCATAAATAATGACTACGTAACCTTCACCTTTATAGTAAAACTTACCCAAAACAGTTCTAATAACCGCCATCCCGTCACACCAGTAAGTATCGACTGTCACGTCTCTCCCTGTTATCTATCGATATCTCGATAAGGATTTCATCTTACAACACTATCTCTGTCACCGAGCTGATCTTTCTGATAAAACTCTTGAAATATCTAATTGAGTAGTCCAGTGTTGTTTCAAAGAAATGGTTGCTGCAAGATAAAACAAGCAGCTCGCTAAAAGACTTTAAGGGTTAAGATCGGATTTGTAGGTACAAAGGTAAACTTTACAAGATTTACGGCCATTTGCATGGGGTCCAGATAAAGTTCTAGACACCTACCTGACTGATATCTTATCTGAGAGCCTTTATGGTAAAGGTACCATCTTTAGCTAATGTCGCCACCCATTATTGTAGAGGTAGTAGTACCCCTCTGAGGGTCGAAAGGATTGCATAAAATAACTGTCTGCGATAGCTGAGCCATTTCACAAAATGTTACATGTAATGTAGGGATAAAAACAACTTGATAAGCAAATCTGATACGATACTGAATTATGTAATCTAGTCCGATGGGACGGCAATCCGACACCACCGGAGAGAGATTAGGCGCAGGACAGGATTAACGTGCTCTCCGATGCACGGGTGTATCAATCACCAACTTCCAGGCTGCGTCGTGAAAGTTCCTTTTGGTAAAAGACTCGGGAATCGAACCCGAGACCTCAATCGCAGTCGCGCTATGTGACTACTAGACTAGACCAACGAGGTAGGTACTAATCTCAAATACAAATTCAACACATATTTTAGACAACAACCGGGTCTTACTCGCGATCAAACTATAAAAGGTTTACGATACGGGAAGACTTCCCGTGACCACGGTCGGTGCAATTCGGCCGAAACGTCGGGAGAAAAGAGGTATCATAAACCTTTTATAGTTTGATCGCGAGTAAGACCCGGTTGTTATCTAAAATATGTGTACAAATCGCGAAAGTTTAAAAACATTTAAATCCAACACAGATCATGAACAAGAATTAGTGAATAGCAAATTCACTTTTGGCAACTCACTGTCTACTTTTTCGCAAGCTTCCAGATTTCTGTCAATCTTCGTTGAAATAGGTGAGTTAGTAGGTACAGTTACTTGTTTATTTGTTAGATAAAATGTTGTTTTGCTGCTTTCCTTATCTACTTTATCTTAAATTCAAGTACTTAGTCTGTCTATCAGTGAGTTTAAGAACAGCTCCGGGTTTTCATAATACTTAGGTAACCTACGTCAAAGTTTTTCCACAGTATTTTCTATAATTATCTGGAAAATACCTAAGTCATCATAAGAACGAATTGAGAGTCCTGTCCTTATCATCTAAACTTACATAAAATTTATAATATTACGTAAACGAGAGTTCACTGAATTTAAAATAGGTATGTATGTTAGGCGATGATCTTTTTTTTTTTCAGGGAAGGCTAGCCAGGCATGAATCTTATAACCCAGCGAAGCCCTTTAGGTTGAGGCCAAACGAGCGTAATTTTTTGAGTCGTGAGTCGCAGAAAATCGTTACAAACAAAAAAGACAACTCATTTTTCTAGCAATCACGCCTGAATCGTGTGGCGCCAGACACCAACAGAACATAATGGTGTAATTTCTCCGTCCGATGATTCATAAATACATTTAAATGTTCAGCTATTGTGTCTACATCAATTTATCTGTATCGTATATAAAACATTTTCTCTCCATAACAGAGTTTATTCGGCTTACATAGCCCTATTTCGGGTTGGCTAGCAGTTGTCTTACTGCGGAAATCAATATTCTGTCTATCTCTGGATTTGCTTACTAGTGATAGGATTTTGACATTAGCCCCATACAAGTAATGTCAAATTCCTATCTCTGGTAAGCAAATCCAGAGTTAGATAGGTTATTGGGAACGGCCGTTAATTGATTTAGGTTTTAAAACAGGCCATTTTAATGGTAATAATTTTGAAAATAATTAAGAAGGTCTTCATTTGATAGCCACAAAGAGTGAGGTGGTGTGTCGATAACATTGTAATAATTCAAAAGCAAAATAATTGTCATAATATAATTTATTTCCAAAATAGACAACTTCACACATGATGCCGCAATCCATGCAATTTAAAAAGGACAATAAAAAGCGAAAACAATCTTAAGATAAATAAATATAATTTACACAACAATCACATAAACAGCATTCAATTTTCAAGTATGAAGTATGGCAACACGTCCAGGGGCGCGGGGTAGTCCGCCAGCCACACGGGACCCTGGATGATGTCGCCAGTGTTGCCATCACGCCAGGTTCCTTTGGGCAGGTAGACGTCGCGAGTCACTGCACCAGGTTTTACCACTGGGGCTGCTAGGATAGTCTCTCCCAGGAGGAATTCTGTAAGGAGTAAATTGGTTGGTTCAGGGATTCGCAATTTTCAAGATTAGGCGTTAAAGACCTTAATAAGAGGCTATTGCTTAGTTCTTTTCAATTTTGACATCGTAGGGTAGAAGGTTTCGTTAAGCTAGAATTAAATGTGTTATTTAAATCATTTTTGCTAAAACTGGTTAGGATTTATAGAGAAAAAAACAATTGGACTCCCGCTCTGCTTGGGCATGTTGCAAGCCTGCAAGTTAAAATTCTACTAACAGCATTTTCGAGGTATTGGCAACTTACCATCAGCAATAGCATGAGCGAAGTGATCATGAGGATCCAGCCACCAGATAGGCGGGTTGACGGGCGTGCCCTCGCTGACAGACTTCTCCATGGCAGCCACGATGGTGTCAGCATGGTCAGCGTGCAACTGCGTGAAGTGACGGGAGATCTCTACCGTCTGGGAAGCAAGAACAATAATGTATGTTTTCTCATCAACGCAAAATCTACAGAACTTTTTGTATGTACCAGGAAACTGCAGGAGTAATACAGATCTCCGGCGTTATATCCGGCGGTATACTGTTCACGTAAAATGTCTACAGGTCCATAATGCTATCGGCCATTTAAGATTGATTGATTAAAATTTAGGTCCGCGGAAGAATAAAATGATGTCGGCATGACCGTTTGCATACAGTCTACCTTAGTGGATTACGTGGACTGTGAGTCTTCAAACTTATTATCAAAATCAGAAAAGCATTAATGAACTAGCTAGAGATTCAACATTAGCAATTATTAAAAAATATGAATTACCTCATTATCATGATCCCAAGGCACGAAAGAGTATTGAAGAGTCGGCATGAACACGTTAGCCTGCAGCCACCTGATGAACAGTTCCTTGCTAGGCTTCTCATTGTACCCGTTGCCTCCAATCATGTCAGGGAGTACCAGGGTGTAACCATTCAGATTCATCGATAGAAGAGTGGTGATCAAAGTCTCCAAGCCGTTGTCGAAGTCCCACAGAGTGTCCTTGTCGACCATACGGATGAATATTGGCAGGTCTTGAGTCCTGAAAGAATGTCTTGTCTTTGTAATATCACGATCTAAGGCTTCCTTAAGGAGAAAGTTGGTCTGTAAATGGTTTTCTTCCTCGACCAAGACAATATATTACTATGCTAAGTAGAACTGGCATTATTAGCTGTCCTTCTGAAATTTTGGAAAATTGGTCAACGTAGCAAAGAAGTTAATTGTGGGCAAAAATTTCAGCGTAGTCTCTAAGCCTTTTCTTATATTTTACGGAGAACGATCTTACCTCATACCGGAGCGGACCTCGATCATAGGACCGAATTTAGCGACGGTGCGCACGTAGGATTCCACGATGTGGCCTGGGTGGAGGTTGATGTCCAAGTCCTTCTGCACTGGGATCTGCATAACAATAGTGATAGTCAGATAACTGTGGGATATGATGCATATTCAAATATGTTACTTGTGGTCTCTTTAATTGTAGTTTTTATTTTCAACACGTTATGATGTTCATCAAATTATTGGGCACAACCTACGTAACGTTCATCTTACAGTTAAAATGATTTTGCAAGTCTGTTATCTTCTATTCAGATAGTCATACAACATTACAGCTTGAAAAGTTGAAGTATGGTATATTTTATAGCAACATAACAAACCTGAGGAGACCAGCTAGACTCTCCAGCATCAAACTTGACGGTATCAATGTCGTACGTCTCGATGATGTTGCGGACTCTATCGGAGAACCAGTCAGCGGCGGCAGGGTTAGTGAAGTCGATGTAGCCGGGCACCGAGCCGTTGTTGTTCCACCAGCTTGTATCGGGGCTGCCTTGTTCGTTCAGTACTAAGTAGCTGGTGGGAGATTTCGTGATTAGTTCATTTGGAAGGTCAGTTAAACTATGCCTCTTTTCATGACGGAAAAACTGAAAAACACTAAACACTGTTTCTGAAAACTTACCCATTATCTAGAGCTTCAGAATACCAAGGCTCGCAGTCCTTGTTGATGAATGGATGCACCCAAATAGCAACCCTGAAGCCGAGACCCTTAATGTCCTTCACCAGCTGTTTCAAGTCAGGCAGCTTTCTCGTGTCCACGAACAGTGAACCGTAACATACTTCCCAAAGATCATCGATTTCAAACTGGGCGTTAGGGAACCCACTGTCCTTGATCTCGTTGGCGAACTCCCACAACAGATCCTGATCGATTTCTCTGGAGTAACGCGCCCATGTGGACCAAATTGGGTACTGGATCATCCTGTAGTCAGGAATTCCCGTAGGCTTACCGAGGTAAGTGTCAACAGCATGCTGGTGAGCGGTCTTCGGGTCATCGAAGAACCAGAGGTCGTACTGAAGTATATTTGAGAGACGTTGTGAGGAGTAGGGGTCGCTGACCTCGGCGATGAGGCAGAGATGGTTCTCGAGAACGTTGTGGTAGTCAACGAAGAGTGGGACCTCGGGAGCCACGTAGACGTACATGCCGTCGGAGTTGAGCCAGTAGCGCTCGCTGACAGCTGCATTGTCTTCTTCTTTGGATATGATGGAGTATTTCTGCAATTTGGAGTTCTGGATCGGCCAGTACTGCTGCTTCTGTTCGGGGCCTGCGAACCATTGGCTGCCACCTGATAGACAGATAAGTAAACTATAAATACACATTCATTATTATAACTTGCTTCAAGCTGCCGCTAATCGTGCTGTCAATCATCATTATTTCCTAGTTCTTATTTCTTTGTAGTTATTTATTTCTTCATCACAAAGTAGATTATTTTGAGTTGTATCTTTGACAACGTAGACAGGTACTTTAAAGCGTTTTTATTATCAATTTCGATAAGCGCTTGATGGTTGGTCTCTAGAGCAAGTGGGTAGATATTTCGATAAGCACAGAAGTGGTAGCTTGAGCTCGATATCTCGAAGCAGCTGATGACTGTGAGATTATGGAAAGTTTTAGATTTCTGAGAATCTGATTCTTACTCCAAAAATCTCCGTAGTTATATGTAATAGACTTTTAGAATTTTGTACAGATGAAAAGCTTACCAAAATCAATACAGTCAGTGAAGACAGCGTCCCTAGGTCCATTCCAGGAAATGGTGACCTTGAAGCCTCCCCTGCTAACGTCACCAGAGGCCTCCATGTTGAACTGCACCCGGCTGTCCTGGGTGCCCGCATTGCGACCCACATGACCGAGGTATCGGGGACCAGACGCTGTTTTATGAAGAATAAAATATAGACTAAAGGACGTCACTGCAGATAAAGACGCCAGTACATTAACCTACCTCAATCTGTCTTTCTTCAATAGATTTTCAACCTTAGCACAGGTTCGATTGGTAAAATTTGACTGATTCGGGTAGGTTGACCTACTGGTGGACTTAGCAGAACTGGTATTTTTTTGCTTTCAGAAACTGATTCTTGCGAAAGGTTTAACAAAGTTAAAATAGGTTGACCATCATTCTATCCAATTAACTTTAATAAGCAACATATGATAAGAAGCAATGCAAACTTTTCAAGCTAGACTTACGTGTCTCAATGGTCAGGTAGAAGCTGCCATCAGAATTCCTGTGCGCGTGTAGACTGTGGGTGGTGTGGTGAGCATGGGGCAGCTTATGCACCCCACACAGCGCTACTGTCACTCCTGTGAGAAAATAATAGGTTTAGAGTAAGCTGCAAGTATGTCTGCTAAGGTAATAAAGAATTAAGATTTTCTAATACATTCATAGGAAATAGAACTTTGAGATCATCATAAGTGCCTTTTGAGATAACATTTAAGGCCAGTATCAGAGGTACCAGATTCTAGGTAGTTCTTAGACAGACAATGTCATAGAAATGTCTTTAATTTTGACTACTTTTCCATGGCGTGATCTGTTAGATAGCTATCTAGAATATCTGGAACCTCTTAGACTATACAACTATACAGTTAATGAAAACAAAATCGTGGACCATCCCCCTCACAAATAAAGTAGCGAAAAAGGCTTAAATTACTGAACATCAGAATATTGCAAAACTATTTGAACTAATGAACGTGAAAGTCATGGTCTTGCTCTTGGGGGGTCCATAACAACAAAATGATCCTACCTGCTAAAAGGAGAAGCACCTTCATCTTGTATAACTAAACTGCGGATACCAATGCTAAGTAAAATATATTTATTTGTCTCAATATCTGATCACGTATCTGTGGGATATCAGGCGGATCTAGATAATTGCACGTCAGATAAGCGGAGAGCAAATCTTTGGTGGGTTTGCCGGTGTGAAATTAAGTACCTGTATAAGGTATGTTATATTTTTTGCTTTCAGGGTTCCAAAAGGTAAAACGGGATCTATTACTAAGACTTCAATGTCCCTGTGGCCTGGCCATCCGCCCGTCTGTCCATCCAACTGTCACTTGGAGGTATCTCGTGAACCATGATAGCGAGAGAGTTGAAATTTTCACCCATAATGTAGTTCTGTTGCCGCTATAACAACAAATTGTTATAACTATAATAAAATAAGTATTACCCGACTGCCGAGAAAGGTAATGTTTCTAAATATTTATTCAAACTCTCAGCGATTTTCAGTTTAAATAAGATTTAATGTCGCTTAAATTGTAGTTTAGAGAATAGAGTAATGATTAAAAAAAATATTTTTGTGCGCATCCTGTATGGTTGTTGGTCTGTTTAATTTTGTTTTGTACCACAAGTATGGACTTTAGATACCACGCGAGTCTTCTCCAAGGTCTTGTCTGTTCAGATAAGATTCGCTAAGTTCGAGTATGTTATTTGCAGGTGACACCTATTTATGTAATGCAACTTATTTATCTGGTGAAATATTTTAGGCAGTAGTTACTAGGACATGGCACTCCTTAAACGTGACCTACCTATATGTTTGATATGATCTTATGTACTCTCTTATCATCTGCCTAGCCTTTTCCCAACTGTTTTTGGGGTCGGCTTCCAGTCTAACCGGATGCAGCTGAGAACCAGTGTTTTACATGAAGCGACTGCCTATCTGACCTCCACAACCCAGTTACCTGGCCAACCTGCGCAGCCCCTTGGGTAAGACTGGTTGTCAGACTTTGTGGCTTTGACTATCGCGTATCGTGCCTATCGAACACAAGGAAAACTCGTTACTGCGAGATGGTCACCCATCCACGGACCGACCGCGTCAAGCGTTGCTTAACCTTTTGATCGATCGATCCGCGCGGCTTTGACTTAGCCACGAGCTCTACCTGTAGTACACAGGTGTGCTATCCCGGAGTTGGAAGTTGGTGAAAGATACACCAGTGCATCGCAGAGCACATTAATGTCGGTCCAGCTCCTGATCTCTCTCCGGTCGTGTCGAACATTTCGTCCCATCGCGCTACGAGAGTGAGGGAATAGGGAATACACCTGTGTCAGCGCAAATGCTTGTGCACTATAATATGTCCTGCGCAGCTGACTGATCTCCTTATATGGGAACCGCCATCGTGGCCGACAATCGGCCGTAGACGCCATTATTATTTTTTGTATACTTATTTCCTTATATTCTCCCGTATGTGGGTACTTCCCTACGTACTCTCTTATGTACTCCCTTACAAACTCCCCCTATTAAAAGCTTTAATATTACTCCCTCTTTAACTCCTAACTTGGCCCGAAAACTAGATTCTGAATTTTCATAAAAATCGGTTGCATGTGCTTTTTGAGGGCTGGACCTGGCCCGATAGATGTTGTGTTATGTATGTAAAGTAGCGATAGCGATAGCGGAATAAGAATAAAAGATTGATTTCTTGAACATTATTATTTTTCTGAGGGGTAGACCTTATAAGTGCGTCAGAAATAGCTTGGTAGGTCGGTGTTTCAATATCAATAATAATTTGCCGCATGGAGGGATGTGTGAGGGGGTTTATTATTACTTAAATTAGAATAAAAAACATTCTATTAGTAATAGGGTACTGAATACAAAAATAAGGGTCGTCAAACAGGTGAAAAATACCGTTTTTCTGGTTCACTGGTTAGCACCCGGTGCCTATTCCTCTGTCAAGAATATTCATATTATTACTAAGGTAGCGTATAATCTATGATTCACACGCACTACGCAGTTGCCTTTGCCGAGCACGCAACTGTCAGTTTGACATAAAAAACAATAGCGATCGTTCGTAACAATGGCAGATCCAAGAATTCGTCAAATAAAAATAAAGACCGGCGTTGTGAAACGTATAGCTAAAGAAAAAGTTGTGTACGAAAAGGAGGCTGAACAGCAGAAGAATAGAATACAGAAGATAAAAGACGAAGGGCAGGACGAACATAATATTCGCAAGCAGGAGGAAGTCTTGCAGGAATCGCTTATGATGGTTCCTGACTGCCAAAGGCGGTGAGTTATGCACTGAAATTGTTGTTAAGATCTAGAAATAGTCACTACGCAGTATTTCTAGTAGTTAGTCGGCGTAGTTTCAGTTTATTTTATTGTGAAAGTCACAGGTGTGCAAAGAGGTTAGGTTCGGTTAGGCGCGACATCTGTTCTTTGTTGCGTCCTTACTCATTCAGCCGTGATGATTCATAAACAAATAATTATCTTTTCTATATAATTCCAATTTTAATAAAAAAGTTGGAATAATTTTACCAAACTTAAATATTCTGTTTTGTGTATTCATATCACAGTAGTGAATTATTATCTACTAAATACTTAATATTCTGTAAATTATGTGTAATTATTAGATTTATTGTAATATCCAAAATAGTTGATGTTTATACTACATTCCATCATATGATCATAATATGATCTGAAACATGTATTAACTGCAGACTTTATATTGAAAATTTATTAAGCCTATTGAGAGAAATCATCATACCAGTCCCTAGTAGGTTGACATAGATCATTTTATAATGAACTGTAATGTTTATTTGTCTTTTGTGTTTCATTCCAGATTAGTAAAGGCATTTAACGATCTAAAGACAACCTTAGAAACAGAACAGGATCTCAAAGAGCACGAAGACTACGTAGCCGCTGAACAAGTACTCAGGGACGCTGAGAGTCAGCTTCCCGAAAACGCAGCTTTATAATAAAACTCAACTATTTCTAATAATTTTTTAAAAACTAAACAATCATGTCATATAATCCTAATTTTTATAATAATTTTTGCGGAAATAATTCTACATTCCAAAGTTCGCCACGTTTTGTAAGACCCCCACCATTTTGTGTACCGCCCCCACCACAGCCACCACCATTCTTCATTCCTTCTTCAACCCCAGAATCTAAAAGGATAGAAGCTGATCAAGAGTTTCTGAAAACCTTTGAAAACAGAGTACCTGTGAGAGAATTAACGCAAGTCAGTGTCAAACAGCTGTCAATATCGGAAGTCCGTGAAGAGATCCGTAAAATGCTTCTAATTTTAAATGACTTGAAAAATAGAGAGAAAATGCTATCAGAAAACATTAGCACCTTGTCTGAAGAAGAATGGAGGTCCCATATGAAAGAAATTGAAGAAAATAAAGCATCAATTGCTAAAACAATGTCCCTAATCAACGGTCCACACTTAGATATGTTACGGAAACTTCTAGCAAAGAGATCAGCAAAGAGGTCACGGTTGAAAAGAGTCCACATGGAAAAGAAAAAAGAAAAGGAGGAGAGAATTAAAGAGTTAAAAGAGAGATCTAGGAAGATTGATGAGAATTTGCAGAAAATTCAGGATGAAATTAACAAAGCTAAGCAGGTAACATACAATAGATGAAAACCATTATTCGTTGATAAAAAAATGTAACCCATTAATATAAAAATCTAATTGTTCTTGCACTATAACAATATAATTCTTCTATTGTACCCCCAATACATCTAACCACTATTTTTATGAAGGCCAAAAAAATTTAAATATTATTCAGTTTTCCAAAAACAATTTAAATAATGATCTTATCTTTACAGGAGGAAGAAAATAAGCTCCAAGCCGACATAGTACTGAAAGAAGTTATCCGCAAGAAGACAGATGCAAAGAAATGTCTAACGAAGCTGGATGCTCTTCTGAAACTACGTAAAGCTAGGCAGAATACTGCCGCAGGACGCGGGGAGGTGGTGTCTGATAGTGAGGCTGCTGCTTTTAATACTCATATTGGTAAGAATATAATAAACTTCGGACTGATCATACTTAACATGAGGAAAGTTTATTTGTGTCATCTGAATAACATTAAAGATTTTAGCATTGCGACAATTAACCATAGCCGTTTCTAAAAATTAACATTTTGAGTCTGCAATTTTGTGACTTGAGCATTGTGCACCAAATCAAATTTTGGCCCACTATAAGTCATCATCACCATATCAGCCAATTGCCCACCAGTACTGAATGTAGGTCTCCTCCAATGAACACCAACCATCCCGGTCTTGGGCAGCCCTGAACCGTTTTTAGGGTTCCGTAGCCGAATGGCAAAAAACGGAACCCTTATAGATTCGTCATGTCTGTCTGTCTGTCTGTCTGTCCGTCCGTCCGTATGTCACAGCCACTTTATTCCGAAACTATTAGGACTACAGAGTTAAAACTTGGTAGGTAGATGTATTATANTTTTTTCATCTAACCTATACTTGTGGGGTGTCTATAGATAGGTCTTTAAAAATGAGATTGAGGTTTCTAAAACCATTTTTTCCTAAAGTCAATCATTTTAGAGTAAGACATTCCCAAAGTGCCAAAATGTGTGTCCCCCCCCCTGTAATTTCTAAACTACCAAAGTGAAAAATCTGAAAAAAATATATGTTATAGATCTCAATAAAAACTACTAACCAAAATTGGTTTGAACAAGATACAGTTAGTGGTTTTTGAAATATAGCTCTTTTTCAGTAACCGCAAATTATAACTTTGTTATTCATATTATATTTGTGTTTTGGCTAATTGTAGGTAATAAGTACATTTATTTTTCATAGATATTGGAACGGAACCCTTCGTGTGCGAGTCCGACTCGCACTTGGCCGGTTTTTAAATCGTCGATTGACCTTGCAGCAGGACCACAATAAGTAAATTAAACATTTTCATTATTCACAGACAAACTAAAATCCTTATGGTCCAAAAAGCTGTCACTCTACGAGCGTGAGGAATCAGATCTTCGCGCCCAGCTCAAAGAAGACTCCACACTGGTGAACACATTGAAAGCGGAGGCCGAACAGAACATAGCCTCTAACTTAGCTAAGTGGAGGGAGGCATTGTTCGGAGGGAAAATGCCCCAAGTTGACTTTGGGGGCAATGTTGATAAATTTGTTGCAGTCAGGTAAATGTATTACATATTGTTATAATATTGCTTAATGTTATAAGATGCTGAAGAGTTTGTTTGTTTTCTTGAATTTATCTCTGGAATTACGGGTTCGATATGAAAATTCTTTGTTTTGGATAGACTATTTATCTAGGTAGTTCTCACAGGACACGGGTGAAACTGTTGGTATAAGCTTAATAATTTAATAATTTTGACTTAATTTCTTTTTTGTTCTAAATTAATTAAAAATAATGAATGTAACATTCATTCTTAGTATTGTAAATGCAAAAGTGAGTTTGTTACGCCATCACGGCTTAACCTTCCCAAAAATGTTCCTTAATCTTGATAAATAATAAAATTATATTTTCCTGTGCCAGCAAATCAAAAATATTTAGTTCCCGTTATCATTGTATTTATCTTAACAGGAAAAATTTTAATCAATATTCAGAATAGTTATGACACAACTATGAGTAATTATTAATCTTTTTATTTCTAGATCGCAGTGGGATAGCTATATAAGCAAGGAAGGTACTCGTCTGCCCATCGGCTGGGTCACTCCATCCATAAGGACTGAAGATAAAACTTCATGAATTGATGTACAGACGACAGCACATCAAGTTACCACAATGTGTCAAATTTCTGCCACCGATTTTCAACCTTATCACAATAGTGGGTAGGTTAATATTCGATGGTAAAATTTGACAGTTTCGTATACGTTGACCTGCTGTCGTCTGTACTTTACAAACAAACAGTATTTGGAACAAAGCGTAATCTATATTTATTTGCATTTAATGTATGTGGCCTTAATTGCAATGCTTTTTATTGAATAAAGAATGCATTTATAAGTAAAATACTTTTGTATTTTTATTTCCCACGCCCATACAAAAAATGATATTTTGAACTGTAAAAAATGCCACAGTTCTAGAAGATAATTAATCAACCGAACCCATTTGCGATGACGAAACAGGTCGATGACAAACAATGGCGATAATGGTGACGATGACGAACACGACACAAGATGATGACAACATGCTACACGCATAAGTTTGAAAAAGTTTTACTTCTACGTGTGATTTGATATGGTTTTATGGAAGCTGGTTTTTCAGCAATGGTTCTTAGAACATGAGATATGGTTTCATCAAACCCGGTTCAGCCATAAAGTTGTCAGCCGTTGTCAACAGTGGTAGGCTCTAAAGCAGAAAATGTGTTTTTCTTGTTCTCTAAGTGTGTGAAGGAAACTCGCTTCATTTACTTCAACTTTTTAGCGTTCAGAAAGGCAATAATAGTTTAAAATTAACAAATAAAACACCAAATCAGCATACTCAAGTCTTTTACTCGTCAAAATTTCCACTTTATGGATTATTTAGTAAGAAATTATATGTAAAAACACACGGACACACAGTCCATATATTACTGACTAATATTATGGATATCGCGTTAACTCTAATCAAATTATTTTCTACTTTAAAACTATAGTACTTATGTCTTACGACCCCGCGGTTACATTATAAATTTTTGTCTCATTTTAAAACAATGTATGGGGGTTTTAGTAAGAAATATTTACTATAGAAATTTGTAACTATGTATCCGTAAAAACGGGACGGCTTACAAACAATAAACCACATCATTTATATCTGTCGTCGTAAGATTATAAATACCGTTAGATTACAAAACTTCTCGCTAGATTATACTGTTGAAATATTGTAAACCGCATCAATCTGTTTACAATTTAACATATTATTGAAACAGACAGATAACAATCTTACGATTGTCAAATTGTAAACTTTCCAACGGCTGTCCCTGATTGGTCATGGGCTTAGAATGATCTAGTGTAAGGCCAACCAATCAGGGACCAATTTGGACAGTGTGGTTCACAATATTTCGACAGTTTACAATCTCGCGAGTGAGATTGTAATCTAACGGTATTTACAACCTTACGGTGACATATCTATACTAAAACATTTAGCTATACAAAAGTAAACACTGACGACAATGTTCAATATTACTAAATACTAAACTAATTCACAATCACATATCATATTAAAATAATGTAAAGATAAATTTTAAATGAATTAAGTAATATTACAATAATAAGGGCCAGTTACAGAGAATTCACATAAAGTTCTAGCTAAAGAAAGATAATTCCATAGAAAAGTAATCAAAATTAATAACATTTATTTTATATCAGGAACTCTAAAACTGACTCTTAAACTCAGTTTCACAGGTTCCAGATAAAGTTCTAGATAGTTATCTGACAGATCATGCCATTTAACCCTTTAACCGCCAAGCTTTTTATCAGTTGGCATGCTCCCAGCGCCAGGCACGTGGAATTTAACATTCGAAAAAAATGTTTTTTAGGCTTAAACATCGTAATACGTTCAGAAATTGAAATAAAAACACAGGGTTTTTTATCGGAAAAATCCGACTGGCGGAATAAGCCCGAATTCGTTTGTCGGATAAATCCGACTCTGGCGGTTAAAGGGTTAAAGTAATAAAAATAATTAACATTTCTATAGCATTACTTGTCATAGCTATTTAGAGCTTCATCTGGTACCTGTGACACTAGCCGTTAATGTTTTTAATTTTGATTACTTTTCTAACAGATAGCTATCTGGACAGTGGCGTAGCTACGAAGGGGCTAGCCGGGGCAGTGCCCCGGGGCCCCCTCGAATGAACCTGAGGGGGCCCCTCAACTTTTCAAAGTTACTCTTATTTTTTTTCTCTTTTAGTAAAGACAGGTTGCGACCTAAAAGAAAGCTCGCTCTGTTCGCGCATGATACATATCCCTTTCTTTTATTCCTTTACAGGGCCTCATGTTTCTATTTGCCCGGGGCCCGCGGTTACCTAGCTACGCCACTGTATTTGGAACTTGTATAACTGGTACTAAATGTATATCTAAACTATATACAGTGTCGTCCCGTTTCGTTTACACCATTACTGAGGTACTTGCGGCTTAGAATCGCGAAGTGTCAATTTATATAATAATAATAATATATCTTATATGGTGTTTTGAAGTACACAGTTTAAAGGCATTACCAAGACCGAGTCGAGCCGAGACCAATCTGTCGTCGATATTATTTTTTTGCTAAGAATGTAAATGTGGCAACATTTTTTGTGTAAAAAAATATTATGTTTATTGATGAGATCATAAGATAATAATTATATTATCGGGACACCTTTTCACACACGGTCGTTTAACCCTATGGCAAGTTATTAGTTAGCTTGTGTTATGGGTGCTAACACAACTGATAAACTACGTAATTCCTTACATACATATTTATAAATAGATAAATATTATTATGACACCCGGACCACAGCCAACAAACATGCTCATCACACAAATGTTGACCGCACCAGGAATCAAACCCGGTTCAGATCAGATTTGGAAAGATCCAGGTTTCGATATTTAGATTTATCTAAGGCAAGTTGTTTTTCAACAAATTATAATTTGTTATACCACTAGTGATGTCCAAAGCTTTACTTTCTTAGCAAAAAAAGTATCGACCTCTAATCTGTTCATTCATAATTATTATCTGGATAAATAGGTAAAGTAATTTACAAATCTATCTCACAGCAAAAAAATTAAATTATACGCGCTTTTGTGACTTCCTATCAACTTTAAATAATACATATTTGCTGCGAGAAATTATTACATTTATAAATTAACATTTTTACATGTCAAAATTATTCAAAATATAAATTCAAGAAATATCTTAAAATATAGCGATATCTATATTTAGTTACAATCCGATTAACGCATTAAAATAAATGTAAATAAGATCATTGAATCAACAAAATGTCAATTTTTTATAATTTTTTATTATAATATGCGCGCGTTTAATATAACGTAGAAACTTCATATTTTGATCATTAAACCATTTCTATTGCACTCTGAAACCAGTCAATTTATACAAATCGAATAATTTTGCACTTTCATATTTCCTCATATTATTGCTATGCATACACAATTCCGTACAGGTCTACGCTATGAACCATTTTACTATAAACTCTAAACTCGCCTAAATTAACCTAGTAGTTAAAATTCAAGCATTTAATTTTATCCCGTATTCCATTTTAAAACGAAGATATAATTAAAATCGAGCGTTTTTATAAACCTCTGTTGGAAGTTGTAATTTCGATATATTTCCGTCGCAACTTCATAAAGGACTTGGAAAGTAGAGTAGCGGCCAGTTTCATAGGTTCCAGATAAAGTCCTAGATAGCTATCTGACAGATAATGCTAGAAAAGAAGTCAAAATTAACATTTATATGGCATATCTGTCAGGTAGCTACCTGTAACCTCTGAAACTGGCCCTAATAGACTAACAGCCAGTTTCAAAGGCTCCAGACAAGGTTCTAAATATCTATCTACCAGATAACGCCATAGAAATGTTTTGAATTTTGACTACTTTTCTATGGCATTATCTGTCAGATAAACCTAGAACCTTATCTGAAGCCTCTGAAACTGGTCGTAATAGTATAAAATTAACTATGTATCGTGTTTGATACAAGACATCACACACAGCTTCTATATTTCTTTAGTTACATATCACGTTTATCACTACGAAGTTTTTCAAGTAAGTGTGTTGAAAAAGATTCATGTATGAAATAAAGAGCTTGACAATAGTATGTTATATATGACTAGCCGTTTTCCCGCGGTTTCACTCGCATCCCGTGGGAATTACTGCCCGTACCCGGATAAAATATAGCCTATGTCACTCGTGGATAATGTAGCTTTCGAATGGTGAAAGAATTTTTAAAATCGGTCCAGTAGTTTTTGAGCCTATTCATTACAACCAAACAAACAAACAAACAAACAAAGTTTTCCTCTTTATAATATTAGTATAGACATACAAAGTGTAAAATCATGGTTTTCAGTAGAAGCGAAGGAAAATAATAAACTTTTCCATTAGGTAAACGTAAATACATTTTAAGCCTCGACGATTAAACATTCGATAAAAAATATCGATATTGAAATCGGACAACACTAGTCGTCGATTATACCCCCAGAATACATTTTATGCAATAAATAATTTATCATAAGAATTTTTGATAAGATTTTCATTCGCTTTTCATTTGAATCCATCTTAAATTTCCTCATTTTCACTCATTTTTTCAAACCAATTTTGTATTTTTGGTTAATTGCGACACTAAAAGAGTAGCATTTTAATTCAATTTCTGATATGCAAATTATAGTTATATAGCATAAAGTTATATGCGTATAATTTCTAATAGACCGATAACATAACCCTACTCTTAGTAAGTTTACTTTTCCGAATTTTTAGGGGGTCTGTCGAACATTCTTGATATTTTTTCTGCCGAATTTATTCGTAAATCACAAATTTCTCACAAACCTCAAAGTTTTTGTAACAAAGATGAACCCTACTCTTAATTTAGTTTACTTTTCAACTTTTAGGGGTCTTTCGAAAGTTTTAGATATTTTTTTCTGTCCAATTTATTTTAGAATGGCAAATTTTCCACAAACTTGAGGCTTCAATTCATAAGATGATCAATTTTTCGATTTTTTTTGGGGTGTTTGTGGGACATTTACGAGGCCTACAAGATCTCGTGGTGTAGGGGACCTACTGTCAGAGGCCAGCGTAGTTGCCGATGAACGCGGCGGGCAGGAGGCCGCAACAAACCTTCATTTTTAGGGTTCCGTACCCAAAGGGTAAAAACGGAACCCTATTACTAAGACTTCGTTGTCTGTCTGTCTGTCTGTCTGTCTGTCTCCACGCTGTATCTCATTAACCGTGATAGCTAGAAAGCTGAAATTTTCACAAATGATGTATTTTCGTTGCCGCTATAACAACAAATACTGAAAATTAAAAAAGTTATATATTAAGGGGGTCCCCATACAATAAATTATAAAGACAGTACAATTTGAATACAACGCCATCTGTTACTCGAGCGTGGAACTACAGCTTGGTACGGAACCCCTCGCGCGCGAGTCCAACTCGCACTTGGCCGGTTTTTGGTAACATAAAGATGAAGTCGTTCGGGTTTTTTTGGGGTGTGTGTGTGGGACATTTAGGAGGCTTACAAGATCTCGTGGTGTGGGGGGCCTACTGCCAGAGGCCGGCGTAGTTGCCGATGAGGGTGGCGGGTAGGGGGCCGCCGGCAGTGAAGATGCGAGTGCCGCTGTCGTCGTAGCAGTGCGTGTAGATCGCTGGAACATGCTTTACTTGGTTGAAGCCGTCTGCTTCCTCGTCGGGGAACTGCGGAGAGACATTATATGGTAAGAAAAAAAACTTTTTACATAAATATATAAATAAAAGCAACTTCTTTAAAATAAGACTACTTATAGGTGCATCGGTCGTGTGTATATTTTGTCGGTGTCTCTAGTGCTTTCGCTTTAAGATGAGTTCTCCGACAGTTCGAAATTTTCCATCCCACGCATACTGCTTTAGAGTGATAAAAATAAGTAAGGTTTTTTTTGTAAGTTTTTTATTTTTAGCTTTTAGTGACTATAAATGAAGTGGCAACGGGACCACCCTGGCAGGCATACCCTTTCATATAAAAATATTATTTACCAAAATCGGTTCATATACTAAATAAAAATAAACTCACCACATAACCTCGCGAAGCCTTCAGTGTGACAGTTTTGGTAGAATGAATATTACTCTCTAAGTATTTGCCCGCGCGCAGGTCGTAGAACATCAGCAGACCTGTGGATAGAAAACGGGTGATATTTGTAATATCTATATTTCTATACTAATATTATAAAGCTGAAGAGTTTGTTTGTTTGAACGCACTAATCTCAGGAACTACTGGTCGGATTTGAAAAATTCTTTCAGTGTAAGGAAGGCTATAGGCTACTTTTTATCCGAGTGCGCCGAGAAGCTCCCATGGGACGAGGGTGAAACTGCTGTTCTTAAAACTCAAGAAAACTTGACTTCTTGACAGTTGGCTACAAATCCAAAACGTCGAAAAAGCTTGGAAAAACAGCTGATTTATCGACTTACCCAAACCAGTGCCGATAGTAAGCATATTTCCTCGGAAGCTAGCGGAACGGATGCCGCATCCATTGTAGCGAGATGTGATCTTCTTGACTGATTGTAGCGTGCGGCAGTCCAATAGTAGCGTGTAGGATTTGCAGCCGATTGCATATACACCACTTTCCTAAAAGATTAATGCAAAAATTTAAATAATTTATACTAATATTATATAGAAAAAAGATTTGTATGTAAGTAGGTATGTTTGTAACGAATTGGCTCAAGAAGAACTGGACCGAGTTTAACAATTCACTCACTGTTGGGTAGTAAGACTATCCCCAGGTAACATAGGCTATATTTTGTCCGGGTAAGGGAAGTGGTAATTTGTTTTCTGAATGTAACGTACTGAACCATAACACAATGTTTAGTATCAATCAAAATTTATTACAAAAGAGTTGAAAATTACTCCTGGGTCAAACAAAAAAACTTAAAATGTAAGTCTTTAACTCAAAGCACAACATTTTTATATCAAACAATGTTTATTCTAAAAGTCTCCAAAACACAACCTGTTTCTCCTACCATACATTCAGACATAACTGAGAAACTTATTTCAAATCGAGGCTATTTCAAACTCAAGTTATCTTCTTTCCAAATCCTGTGTTCCTCACCTGTGTAGCCAAGCAGACGAGGTCCTGGCACGAAGGCAGCTTGCGCGACAGAGTCTGCCGGAAGGTCTCCGCGTTGAACACGTGGATGTAGCCATTCAGAGTCAGCGCCGCGATCTCGCGCCAACGCTGGTTGAAGGTCAACGCGCGGACTTTCTGACCTGATAGGGGGACGATAATCTTTACTAACATTATAACGCCAAAATAGGTAAGTTTTTATTTTTACGTGTCTGGAAATGTATTGTGGTGATCCTGTGTGCAAGCAATTAGCGCTATTCTTGACATAGTGAACGTAATATTTCCATAAAACCTGTAATAATAACAGCCACCAGCGATGGGCGTAAAGAAGTCTAATATGTAAGTAACTGGTATAGTGTTAGTTAACTAAATGTTGGAAAGGTTGGGTAGGTATTTGCTCAGACTTCCGCTGACGATTCGTTTGAAAAGTTAACCTTAGCAATGTAAGATCTGAAAGAAACTAGCCAAAACTGATCGAGTTTCTTGACCGATTGTTCTCAGTAGCATCCGAATACTCTGGAAGCCAACCTGCAAATACTTGGACAAAGTTTAGGCAAATCGTGATCTATCTGCTGCTTACCGGAGCGGCACTCCTTGACACAGACGGGTGCTACATAGTGGTGCATGGCCTGCGTGGGTGGTGCTGCTACATTATATATAACTTACCGGAGCGGCACTCCTTGACACAGACGGGTGCTACATAGTGGTGCATGGCCTGCGTGGGTGGTGCTGCTGGTGCTCTCCACAGCGCCAGTTTGGAGTCGCGGGATCCTGTCACCACGAACTCGTCGTCCAACCAACACATGTCTAGGATCTGGATCAATAAATGGGCAGTTCATTATCAAATTCATCATTCAACACAATATAAACCATGGCACGGTGAAGCTTAACACGGTCGGTCCGTGTTGTTCCGGCAGAAACCAGAAAGAATGACAACCTCAACATTTTTATGATCATGGAATTCGTTTCATGTACTTCAACCAATTCAATTTAAATCAAGTTAACACTACAATAATGTAAGAGAGTAAACCAAACAAGCCTCTCACCCAGTCTTTATGCGCCTCTCCGACGCAGACGGGGTCCAGCGTGGGCAGGCTGTATATCGCCAGCTCGCACGAGTTGCGCGCGCCAGTCGCTAGTAACGTTCTGTATCAGAAAGGAATATATTAAAATGGTATGCAACTACTCGTTCAGTCACCAGTCAAATTGGAAGGGGCAAGGAATGTACTATGAGCTACTTAGTGTAATGGACAACTAGGATCAGTCTTATTCATTTTTGACAAGAGTTTATTTTATCTTTATTATTTCTGTAACACACATGTTGCCCGATATACGCCAGTTTTCTTTTAAAACAACTGTTAACTATGAATTTTCATGTCTGCTGGTCGGCGCCCGCAGCTCCGGCAGGCTCTGGCCCTAGCGGGTTGGGGGTGTATGTATGTGCAGTAGCGTGGCATACCTGGAGGGGTTGAGCTGCAGCGCGTGGATGCCGGTCTGCTGGTCGGCGCCGGCAGGCTCTGGCCCTAGCGGGTTGGGGGTGTATGTATGTGCAGTAGCGTGGCATACCTGGAGGGGTTGAGCTGCAGCGCGTGGATGCCGGTCTGCTGGTCGGCGCCGGCAGGCTCTGGCCCTAGCGGGTTGGGGGTGTATGTATGTGCAGTAGCGTGGCATACCTGGAGGGGTTGAGCTGCAGCGCGTGGATGCCGGTCTGCTGGTCGGCGCCGGCAGGCTCTGGCCCTAGCGGGTTGGGGGTGTATGTATGTGCAGTAGCGTGGCATACCTGGAGGGGTTGAGCTGCAGCGCGTGGATGCCGGTCTGCTGGTCGGCGCCGGCAGGCTCTGGCCCTAGCGGGTTGGGGGTGTATGTATGTGCAGTAGCGTGGCATACCTGGAGGGGTTGAGCTGCAGCGCGTGGATGCCGGTCTGCTGGTCGGCGCCGGCAGGCTCTGGCCCTAGCGGGTTGGGGGTGTATGTATGTGCAGTAGCGTGGCATACCTGGAGGGGTTGAGCTGCAGCGCGTGGATGCCGGTCTGCTGGTCGGCGCCGGCAGGCTCTGGCCCTAGCGGGTTGGGGGTGTATGTATGTGCAGTAGCGTGGCATACCTGGAGGGGTTGAGCTGCAGCGCGTGGATGCCGGTCTGCTGGTCGGCGCCGGCAGGCTCTGGCCCTAGCGGGTTGGGGGTGTATGTATGTGCAGTAGCGTGGCATACCTGGAGGGGTTGAGCTGCAGCGCGTGGATGCCGGTCTGCTGGTCGGCGCCGGCAGGCTCTGGCCCTAGCGGGTTGGGGGTGTATGTATGTGCAGTAGCGTGGCATACCTGGAGGGGTTGAGCTGCAGCGCGTGGATGCCGGTCTGCTGGTCGGCGCCGGCAGGCTCTGGCCCTAGCGGGTTGGGGGTGTATGTATGTGCAGTAGCGTGGCATACCTGGAGGGGTTGAGCTGCAGCGCGTGGATGCCGGTCTGCTGGTCGGCGCCGGCAGGCTCTGGCCCTAGCGGGTTGGGGGTGTATGTATGTGCAGTAGCGTGGCATACCTGGAGGGGTTGAGCTGCAGCGCGTGGATGCCGGTCTGCTGGTCGGCGCCGGCAGGCTCTGGCCCTAGCGGGTTGGGGGTGTATGTATGTGCAGTAGCGTGGCATACCTGGAGGGGTTGAGCTGCAGCGCGTGGATGCCGGTCTGCTGGTCGGCGCCGGCAGGCTCTGGCCCTAGCGGGTTGGGGGTGTATGTATGTGCAGTAGCGTGGCATACCTGGAGGGGTTGAGCTGCAGCGCGTGGATGCCGGTCTGCTGGTCGGCGCCGGCAGGCTCTGGCCCTAGCGGGTTGGGGGTGTATGTATGTGCAGTAGCGTGGCATACCTGGAGGGGTTGAGCTGCAGCGCGTGGATGCCGGTCTGCTGGTCGGCGCCGGCAGGCTCTGGCCCTAGCGGGTTGGGGGTGTATGTATGTGCAGTAGCGTGGCATACCTGGAGGGGTTGAGCTGCAGCGCGTGGATGCCGGTCTGCTGGTCGGCGCCGGCAGGCTCTGGCCCTAGCGGGTTGGGGGTGTATGTATGTGCAGTAGCGTGGCATACCTGGAGGGGTTGAGCTGCAGCGCGTGGATGCCGGTCTGCTGGTCGGCGCCGGCAGGCTCTGGCCCTAGCGGGTTGGGGGTGTATGTATGTGCAGTAGCGTGGCATACCTGGAGGGGTTGAGCTGCAGCGCGTGGATGCCGGTCTGCTGGTCGGCGCCGGCAGGCTCTGGCCCTAGCGGGTTGGGGGTGTATGTATGTGCAGTAGCGTGGCATACCTGGAGGGGTTGAGCTGCAGCGCGTGGATGCCGGTCTGCTGGTCGGCGCCGGCAGGCTCTGGCCCTAGCGGGTTGGGGGTGTATGTATGTGCAGTAGCGTGGCATACCTGGAGGGGTTGAGCTGCAGCGCGTGGATGCCGGTCTGCTGGTCGGCGCCGGCAGGCTCTGGCCCTAGCGGGTTGGGGGTGTATGTATGTGCAGTAGCGTGGCATACCTGGAGGGGTTGAGCTGCAGCGCGTGGATGCCGGTCTGCTGGTCGGCGCCGGCAGGCTCTGGCCCTAGCGGGTTGGGGGTGTATGTATGTGCAGTAGCGTGGCATACCTGGAGGGGTTGAGCTGCAGCGCGTGGATGCCGGTCTGCTGGTCGGCGCCGGCAGGCTCTGGCCCTAGCGGGTTGGGGGTGTATGTATGTGCAGTAGCGTGGCATACCTGGAGGGGTTGAGCTGCAGCGCGTGGATGCCGGTCTGCTGGTCGGCGCCGGCAGGCTCTGGCCCTAGCGGGTTGGGGGTGTATGTATGTGCAGTAGCGTGGCATACCTGGAGGGGTTGAGCTGCAGCGCGTGGATGCCGGTCTGCTGGTCGGCGCCGGCAGGCTCTGGCCCTAGCGGGTTGGGGGTGTATGTATGTGCAGTAGCGTGGCATACCTGGAGGGGTTGAGCTGCAGCGCGTGGATGCCGGTCTGCTGGTCGGCGCCGGCAGGCTCTGGCCCTAGCGGGTTGGGGGTGTATGTATGTGCAGTAGCGTGGCATACCTGGAGGGGTTGAGCTGCAGCGCGTGGATGCCGGTCTGCTGGTCGGCGCCGGCAGGCTCTGGCCCTAGCGGGTTGGGGGTGTATGTATGTGCAGTAGCGTGGCATACCTGGAGGGGTTGAGCTGCAGCGCGTGGATGCCGGTCTGCTGGTCGGCGCCGGCAGGCTCTGGCCCTAGCGGGTTGGGGGTGTATGTATGTGCAGTAGCGTGGCATACCTGGAGGGGTTGAGCTGCAGCGCGTGGATGCCGGTCTGCTGGTCGGCGCCGGCAGGCTCTGGCCCTAGCGGGTTGGGGGTGTATGTATGTGCAGTAGCGTGGCATACCTGGAGGGGTTGAGCTGCAGCGCGTGGATGCCGGTCTGCTGGTCGGCGCCGGCAGGCTCTGGCCCTAGCGGGTTGGGGGTGTATGTATGTGCAGTAGCGTGGCATACCTGGAGGGGTTGAGCTGCAGCGCGTGGATGCCGGTCTGCTGGTCGGCGCCGGCAGGCTCTGGCCCTAGCGGGTTGGGGGTGTATGTATGTGCAGTAGCGTGGCATACCTGGAGGGGTTGAGCTGCAGCGCGTGGATGCCGGTCTGCTGGTCGGCGCCGGCAGGCTCTGGCCCTAGCGGGTTGGGGGTGTATGTATGTGCAGTAGCGTGGCATACCTGGAGGGGTTGAGCTGCAGCGCGTGGATGCCGGTCTGCTGGTCGGCGCCGGCAGGCTCTGGCCCTAGCGGGTTGGGGGTGTATGTATGTGCAGTAGCGTGGCATACCTGGAGGGGTTGAGCTGCAGCGCGTGGATGCCGGTCTGCTGGTCGGCGCCGGCAGGCTCTGGCCCTAGCGGGTTGGGGGTGTATGTATGTGCAGTAGCGTGGCATACCTGGAGGGGTTGAGCTGCAGCGCGTGGATGCCGGTCTGCTGGTCGGCGCCGGCAGGCTCTGGCCCTAGCGGGTTGGGGGTGTATGTATGTGCAGTAGCGTGGCATACCTGGAGGGGTTGAGCTGCAGCGCGTGGATGCCGGTCTGCTGGTCGGCGCCGGCAGGCTCTGGCCCTAGCGGGTTGGGGGTGTATGTATGTGCAGTAGCGTGGCATACCTGGAGGGGTTGAGCTGCAGCGCGTGGATGCCGGTCTGCTGGTCGGCGCCGGCAGGCTCTGGCCCTAGCGGGTTGGGGGTGTATGTATGTGCAGTAGCGTGGCATACCTGGAGGGGTTGAGCTGCAGCGCGTGGATGCCGGTCTGCTGGTCGGCGCCGGCAGGCTCTGGCCCTAGCGGGTTGGGGGTGTATGTATGTGCAGTAGCGTGGCATACCTGGAGGGGTTGAGCTGCAGCGCGTGGATGCCGGTCTGCTGGTCGGCGCCGGCAGGCTCTGGCCCTAGCGGGTTGGGGGTGTATGTATGTGCAGTAGCGTGGCATACCTGGAGGGGTTGAGCTGCAGCGCGTGGATGCCGGTCTGCTGGTCGGCGCCGGCAGGCTCTGGCCCTAGCGGGTTGGGGGTGTATGTATGTGCAGTAGCGTGGCATACCTGGAGGGGTTGAGCTGCAGCGCGTGGATGCCGGTCTGCTGGTCGGCGCCGGCAGGCTCTGGCCCTAGCGGGTTGGGGGTGTATGTATGTGCAGTAGCGTGGCATACCTGGAGGGGTTGAGCTGCAGCGCGTGGATGCCGGTCTGCTGGTCGGCGCCGGCAGGCTCTGGCCCTAGCGGGTTGGGGGTGTATGTATGTGCAGTAGCGTGGCATACCTGGAGGGGTTGAGCTGCAGCGCGTGGATGCCGGTCTGCTGGTCGGCGCCGGCCCAGGGCGCGCGCGGCCGCAGCGTCGGGATGGCGTCCAGCGACCGCCGCCGCACGTCGTACACCATCAACTAAGGACAGTTAAATATCCACAATATATTTCTGAGTACGGCCAAAATCGCTTTGTGAGTTTTAGAAAAAATTTCAACAAAGCAGCTCGGAGTCTGAAAGTTGGCGGTGTGACACCCCCGTGCCTGGGAGGGCACATAAAGCCGGCGTCCCCGAATGCTACTCAGTAACAGCCATTGTATGCAACTCAGTCGATAAGAAGATTCAAAAGTGCTTCCCAGAATTTCATACATTATCGGTTATCGACGCTGACGGTTAGCACGCGGTCAGCGTGACTCTTAAACCAGCTTTAGATAGAGTATGTACGAAGTAACTTGAAGAGAAAAATTTTATGTTTGGCTAGAGGCAGTAGAATTTGTACAAAATTGCATACTCTGCAGCAAGTTGGCCTGAAAAACAAGCCTTTAGTATCTATCAGTTTTGCTCAAATCCACCCAATGGCATCACAGAGCATGTAATACAACGAGTTTTGGTAAATAGCATTCGTTGACGGCGTCTTTACGTATCCTCCCAGGCACAGTTGCATTGTCAATGTTTCTAAAACCCATAAGAATCAAACCCCCAAACAAGTACAAGAACACTACTAGTAGTAAACATTCTCTAAATATTTTTCTATTCTATTATAATGTATATTAATAAAGTGCCTGTTATCCTACCTTATTACACTTGGTGCCGAACACCACCTGTCTATCGGAGAGCCACTGAGAGCAGAACACCTTGTTCATGTTACCGAGGTTGATGGGAGTCTCTCGGAACATGTCATGTGTGAGCATGTGGCGGGTTGCATATGAGGGCTCCACTGAACGTGGCTGTGGACAAAAAAGTCATTGCTTATTTCTATGTAAATAAATATAAAAATAATCTCCTATTTTTTCTGGCCATCGAATCATGCTATAACGGCTGAGCTGATTCTAATGATTCTTTTTTTGTTGTGTTCATTGTACTTAGGAGAAAGACTAGTGTTAAATAATTTATTTTGATTGTGTATCTACTTATTATTATTATTTAGTGTGTTATATTGGATTTTATTAGATTTTACTGCATTCAAAAGTGCAATACATACAAGTTACCAAAAAATTGGTTGTTAATTGGTATAGTTAAGTGGTAAATTGATTGTTAATTGAATAGTTTTAAGATTAATTAGGTTTTCATACAGCTTGTCAACAAGTATAGTCGGACAACTTAGAACGAGAGTAATCTAACTGGACGCTACATAAAAAATTGAAAAATGCCGAAACCAAACTTTATTGAATATTTAAAAGAAGAAAATAATAAATAACAGTTTCCAAAAGATATGCATACGATCAATAAATAACCCTAATCTGACAATAATATTGATAAAAATGACTCTGCAACCACTCAAGGGCATCTGAAGCCAAATGCAACCAGATAAGATTACGTAATGCAAATGTTTTTGATTACGGGTTAGTAAACATGCAACTAAGTAACCATTGAGGAAGGACCTTCGCAAATATTTATTTGACTGAAGATAAATTATTTGAATTGTACTTAATATAGTACAATTGAATTTAACTTGAATTGTACTTAATATAGTACAATTTAACTAAATATCCTAATCTATTAATTTTATGCTCATTGTAAGTTTTATACTATCTAATCAAGACACTAAATTTTAGCAAACTCATAGTTTTCTTAAATTTGTTATTTGGCTTTAAATGTATAATCAAGTGTACAATAGTATGAAGAAGCATACTTATTTTTTGTGTATTGTAATTTTACTTCAATAACAATTTTGGAAATAAACACTGGAAGTGCAATGTTCCCATAACATGAGACAAAACGTTAAACTGTATTTTATCTCATTGTAAGTCTCATGAACATTTAACCCAAACTAATTAGTCCCAACAATAATTAATTTATTTATTTATTTGCCTCGGGCATCTAAGGCCCATAGAAAAACACTATACATAAATATTAATAACATACCCATATCTTACACAAAACCTTATCTTTTTCCTAATTATGTATTTCTCCTATTAATACTATATTATTTGACCCTTCACTGTACAACCTTGATTAAATCATTTTATGCTCATGCATAGATATATGCGAGACAGTATTAATTTTCTATTGTATTATAACTGCCAGAGGTTAGCAAATATTAACTTCCGTCAGCGTTTTCACCCACATCCCATGGGTACTACTCTGCTCACCTGGATAAAAGTAGCCTATATCCTTCCTCAATAAATAGGCTATGTAATACTGAAAGAATTTTACAAATCGGACCAGTAGTTCCTGAGATTAGCCCGTTCAAACAAAGAAACTCTTCAGCTTTATATTATTAGTATAGATATAGAAGTATAAGATATTTTACCTCCGACGTCTGCATTTCTCTAGACCGTACATAGTCGACGAAATTATAAGAAGTTGATAATATCCTATGTTGCTGTGTCGGTGTTTCCTCCTCGCTGTCACTGTCCGAGTAGCAGACGAAGTCCTCCGGTTTATCTGGTTTCCTCTGTTGTTCTAACCTGAAAACACCATCAAAGTAGGTCAGGAGATGTATGACTGTGTTATGACAACAATTTCATATTCACTGCAATTTTTTTGTGTAACCATACAAATACTTTTATTTGATGTGATATATTTCTCAATATACAGCATAAAACATGTGTATTTAAGCAGTAAAATCCAAAGGCGGAGCTAAAATTCACACAACTAATTACATCCTGCCATTATAACGAAAAACAATAAAGAAACCATTATCAATAACATGCTCATTAAAGTTTCATGGTGATGTGCTAATAATTACTTAGAACTGCGTGTTTATCTCGATATCTTCGCAAAAACAATTGAAAAACACCACGAAGAAAAAAAACAAGACACCTGGCGTAGCTGAGAAGTGGCAATGCCCTGAACAATTACCTCAAAGCCCTAGCTTTCGCTCTCCTCTCTTTTATCCTACTAGGTATGTAGCAGGACGGGTATCTGCCCTCGATCGCTCGCCTCACCGTCTGCGCCATTTTAATGCCAGTCGAATGTTTCAATAAGCACCGTATAACGCACGGTCAACTAGTCACTTTCGTTTTGTACGATTGTACACACACCAATAATACGACATCTTTCATTGTAGAATGGAGTCTCAACATTCATATACACTTTTATTCACACGCTAACGATTTGTACATGAACTTAACATATTAGATATAGTTTGGATATAAAAATACACTATGTATAAACTCTAGAAATACAATAATAACTCTTTACTTTCGATAATTTTTAGAAAATACTACGCTGACGGAAAGCTGGCTGTCATTGGTGTTGCTAGATTAAATTTTCTATTTATTATTGTTGGCTAGTATAACCGGTTTTTAGAAAAATCGATAACTTTGCTTGTACGATTATCAAATTACATATGGAAAAGAATGGCATTTCTAATTTAATAAGTTTGAAATAAAATGTTTGAAGTTGTTTTATTTTCTTTTTAATAATAATCACTGATTTTATGATATTTCAATTATTTTCAATAGTAGGCTGACTGCTAACCTTATAATTATTATGAAAAATATATTTAGTGATTTTTACACGAATAAGGAGACGAAAGGTACGGAAACCTAAATTATAACTTGAAGAAGAGATTTTTGAATCCATAACTTAACCTTGATTAAAATGGCGGCGTATGTGATTGGTAGGGTGACCATAAAATTCACCCTGGTGTTTACTCACTTGTTTATTAGTTTTTGGTTTCAATGCACAGAATTATTTTTTACGCTTACTTGACATTCGAACATTGCGGTTTCTCAGCCTATTTTGGAGAAATGTTTTTATATTTTGATACAGAAAACAGTAATAAATAACAACTCATTAATAAAATAATATGCGTATATATTTATGTATATATATATATGTATATATATATATATATATTTATAATATATATATAATTACTCTACAAAGACCATCTTCTCGAATCTGCTACTGGATGTCAACAGGGTGACCCTCTTGGGCCAGTCATTTTTAGTTTAGCAATAAATCCCATTATTCGTCAACTAAATTCAAAATTCAATGTATGGTATTTAGATGATGGCACCCTAGGAGGCGATGTAGATGCGGTTTTCAATGACCTTCTTTTTTTAAAAGAAAAATTCATGTCAATTGGTCTCACGCTAAATTTTTCAAAATGCGAAATTTTCATTCCTGATACCATTCATAGGCAAACGATTCTTTCAAAATTCAATTCCATAGCTCCACATTTAAAAATTATTGAAAAAGCATCTCTTCGCCTACTAGGGTCTCCAATCTATGACGACTCTTTTTCCTCTTTTATAGAGGAAAAAATACAAAATTTCAATGACGTTTCGGAAAGGCTACTTAAAATAAATTTGCATTCGGCTTATACCCTTATTCGATATTGTTGTTTCGGACCAAAATTCACGTATATACTACGCTCCTCCCATCTTTGGAAATACTCGAATCTTTTAGACAAAGTTGACAAAATTATTAGGAACACCCTTTCACGTATATTGAATGTGGCCCTGGATGACCGGGCCTGGCAACAAGCTTCACTCCCCATTCGCTTGGGAGGCCTGGGCGTCCGCAAAATTACTAGTATTAGTTTACCGGCATTCCTCTCCTCTGTCCACAGCACCACAAGTCTAACCAGGAAAATTCTATCATCCTCACTGGTGGACTTTGAGGTGCCGTGCCTGACCGACGCGATGAATGCTTGGAGAATGGCTTGCCCAAATACGGATTTGCCCAGTGACCCCTCCTCTCAGAGACAGTGGGATGGGCCGCTTTGCAGCATCATACGGAATGATCTTATAAATACGTGTAATGGTGCTGCCGAGCGTGCCCGTCTGCTGGCTGTGGGAGAATGGGAATCTGGGCTATGGTTACAGGCGATTCCGTCAGCCAGCATAGGCACTATGCTGGATGACAATACCTTCCGCATCGCTACATGTCTTCGGTTGGGCGCTCCTTGTGTTGCTCCACATCGCTGTCA
>NWSH02000537.1:12865666-12910744 GCA_002382865.2 Heliothis virescens
ATAGAGCTTATTGACTGTCATGCGTGGACTGTCAGCTGCTTGAAGCTGAACCCACATAATTTCAGGAAAAGCAGGCAAAGAAATTACAACATATTTAAGCCTCAGAAATAATTTTGATTCAGACACTTATAGAAGATGATCTTGCCATGGTGGATAGCGAGGATTAGTGAACACTCGAAATTCCGAGTGCTTCACGGAGAGCTTATGTTGATACTTTTTGAATACTTAAAAAAATACTGGAGATGCACATTTTATAAGTAAACTATTGTGTAAACTAGATGGCACATTGGTTATGTTATTTCCATGTGAAGGAAAACGGATTTCGATATTCAACTGGATTATCAACCATGCAATGTTGGGAAGGATTTGCCAAGGAATGTCAATATTGTCACTGTGTCATAGTCAAGTAATTTTTTAAGAATACGCAATAATTAACACAATTTCATTATTCTTCTCACCCATTCCGACTCATCAATGTCGCAATAACCTTCCAATACCATTTACCCTATAGGTTTTTTTTTTGTAATTAATCATTTACTGTTAATAATATAATCTTATTTTCTTTCCTTCTATCTAGTTGAAATTTTCTCGAGTTACCTATCTTAGTACACTTTCAACCGCTTGAGGTTAAAAACATCCCTCTTCCGCATTTTGATCGATTTCACGCAATAACGTTGTCACTTGGCGCCAATTTCAGAAATTCCCTTCACCTACGTTGAATCCATCTCTATCCTTTTTATGTATTTTCATATCAGTATTTTCTTGAAAGAAAGAACGACTATATTTTTGCACCGAAGATAACGTTTTCTGTTTAAAATTACCCAAGAGAATAACTCGTTTTTGCGTCAAATGGCAATTAAGTAAAGAGGCATTTGTTTTTTTTTGGAGTATGTTAAAAGAGCTATTGAATCTCGCTGTTTCTATTGAGACCGATATCAAAATACACTGTAAGGGCCATTTTAAGGACCTAAAACTTTTATTCTAGAACCTCCAGATAAAGCTCGAGGTGTGCCATAGGAGTTTATTAATTTTGGACTACTTTTTCATAATTTCGTCAGATAGAACTGTCTAAAACTTTCATCTAACCTCCGAACTATTTTTTAGCGTAAGTCATGCAAGTCAATTCATCTGAGTACTTAATTAACAACACAGTTTGTTCTTAATTAAAACTTTTTGGCCATACTCCCGTCAAATTTATAGAGTGCAAGTAACGCCGTTACATTAACTGGCGCATATTGAATTCGTCCAGGAATAAGGTTGCAAAGTTTTAAGGTCAGATGGGGGGGGGGGGGAAGAGGTTGGCACGAGACCCGCGCGATCAATCGCTCCACTGCCTCAGCTAAATTGTTACGCTTCAAGCTCAAGCTGTGGCATTCGACTTGTATCTTGCTGACTTGTGGGCACTAATGTACTTTAAGAATTTTTGCCTTCACGTAGAAAGAAAATTTGGATTAAACGACCAGCGAAGTATAGGAAAATGGTGCTAATATTTTTTTATTTAATGTTATAGATTCTGTAGATCTGTTATATTTTTAGAAAATTGAGGGAAGGAAGCAAAGTTTTATTTCCCAACCGAATGCCCTTGAGGGAAAACATCGAAAGAGTATTTTTTCGTTTTAATCTTTAGGGATGTTATGAAATAAATTTTTCCGCAGGATATTTTATGGTAAATATGACGTAAATGATATTTTACCCAAGGCCACAAATTTTAGCTTTAGTCGAAGATATTAACTCGTAAAAGGCTTCTTATAAATAAATTGTCATCCGGAAGGGTCACAGTTTTCTGAAAAAGTGATAATGTTTGTAATTACGTCACCAACCTTGACCTACCGTTCGAAGTTCGATTGGTTTCTTAAACGTTAGGCCAAACAATTTGAGATATTAAAACCTTAAAGATACGAAATGAGGTAAGCATTTGAAAGTGAAGTATCTAATAAATTATGCGACTTAGCTTCTAAATTGCTAAGTTCATTGTCATCGTTAATTTTTGGTCTTTTGTATTTCAGTTTGATGCTTGTAGTTATTTTAGGGATTTCTGATAAACTAGCAACTATTTTTTGTATTGAGGGGGTAAGAGTATCATGGGAGAATGCCTTAAGTAGGTACCTTTCTTATGATATAGCACACTAATCTTAAGTTCTATAAAAACTAACGTGCCAATCCTCTTTAAAACCAACCCCTGATGACGTCACAGGACCAGGTGCTTTGCTCTAAATTCTAGACAAGCTACTTGGCACCAATAAACCTTGACTTATAGTTCTGACTGCATTGTTATGCGCTTTCGATTTCGTTCCGTGTCAATCGTCAGCCTTACTGGGACTCGACCTTAAATTTCTTGTCTATACATACAGTAGTCTGCTGTTTCCTTTTTAGGGTTCCGTAGCCGAATGGCCAAAAAACGGAACCCCTTATAGATTTTCCGTTCATGTCTGTCTGTCTGTCTGTCTGTCCGTATGTTCACAGCCAGTTTATCCGAAACTATTACAGACTACACCATTTCAAACCTCGGTAGGAGATGTATTATGTTAAACCGCTTCACGATTTTTATACAAAAATAAAAAAAATATAATATTAGAAAGGGGGCTCCCATACATGGAACTGAAACTAAAAAATTTTTTTTTCGTCTAACCTAAAACTTTGTGGGGTGGTCTATAGATAGGTCTTTAAAAATGAGATTTGAGGTTTCTAAAACCATTTTTTCTCAAAGTTCAATCATTTCAGAGTAAGACACTTTCAAAGTGCTAAATGTGTGTCCCCCCCCTGTAATTTTCTAAAACTACCAAGGCGAAATCTAAAAAAAAATATATGTATAGTCTTAATAAAAAACTATCAACCAAAAATTGGTTTGACGAAATACAGTCAGTAGTTTTCGAGTTATAGCATTTTTCAATAACGCAAACTATTAACTTTGTATTATATATTTGTATGAAAAACAAAGTAATTTTTTGTAGGTACGTTTATATTTTTCATAGATAATTGGAACGGAACCTTGCGTGCGAGCCAACTCGCAACTTGGCCGGTTTTTTGTTAATTCGTTTCGAGGGAACATAACTTTCCGCACCTAGGATAAAAGCAGTAGCTCATTATTTTTCTCTGCACTCTTTGGACTATTTTGTGCCAAAATACTTTCTAAAATCGGTTCCAGTATGTTTTAGCATGAAAGCCACACAGAGTTATCAGTGATGTAGCTGCTTGAAGCTGAACCCACATAATTCAGAAAAAGCTAGGCAAAGAAATTACAACACTATTTAGCCTCAGAAATAATTTGATCAGACACTTATAGGAAGATGATCTTGCATGGTGGATAGCGAGGATTAGTGAACACTCGAATTCCGAGTGCTTCACGGAGAAGCTTATGTCCCTCACCTCCGAGCAGAGCGAGAGTGGCGGGTATTCCAGTGAAGCTGGATACACAGGGGGAGCTCGTGATGTCAGTTTAAAGTCCTCCGAGGTCTTTTTATTCCTCAGCTGCTCATGATCGTCCTTATTGCTTTATTGCAATTACACCGACTATAGTTCTACGGGAGAAGGGAAAAGATAAGTAGACTGACTATCTCCCAATTTCTATATTTATTTATTGCATTGCTCCTCATCGTTTTTCCCACCCTAGCCCTCTATTATCCCATCACATTTGCCCAAGCAGTTTTTTCGCATGTTTTGTAAAACACCCAAAAACTTGTACTTGAGTAGATACAGGGATGATCGCCGTTTGATTGCCGTTTTTGTCATTACATATTAATATTCTGAGGTGTATGTTGAAGAGTAGCTTAGTGGTACATGGTTCTTCAAGGAACTGGCCGCCGTGGTATTCCTACCTTCATCTCCATAACCGTGACTCGATAAATGAGCTGTAGTAACTTGACCAGCAATTTATACGCGTGTGTTTTTAAATCATGATCATCAACAGACAGCTACAACTTCATAGTTTCTCCATTTCTGGTCCACTGTCATCCCATCGCTATAGCCCGAGTACCTTCCCACCATATTTAAGAACAGTCTAACATAAATCAGGAATAGTCTTTGGGTGCATTTCTAAAGCGTATAATCGCAAGTTAAATAGCAACTATATCATTATTATCATTGAAGTGGTCTCAAAGGGGCTTCAGGACCTTCAGCTTTACTTTCACCTCCCAAAATTTCAGAACTCCTTACATAGTCATTATGATTTCGTAGAGATATTATCTGCCTAGCCTTTTCACAACTATATATCTTGCGGTCGGTTTCCAGTCTCACCAGATGTAGCTGGGTACCAGTGTTTTAGATTCTGATGTCCTCAATCCAGTTATCCCGGACTGGTTGTCAGACGTTTTGGTTTCTAACCTCCTGTAACGACTGCTAGAGATATTCAAATGAAAGCCGAGATCCACCAACTTAACACGGAGGAACTCATCATGACAAGATGGTTATCCATCTACCGGCGTTGCTGAACCTTATGATTGATCGATCCATGTGGCTTTTATTTATTCACTGGCTCCTTGTGGTCTTGTAAAACATGCATGATGAGAATGATGGAGAATACCCCATCGGTACTATATTCCAAATAACCATGCCTCACTCTGGCTCGTCTTTGACGGCAGATAGGAATGGAAGATGTCAACTTATCAATCTCTGGCTTACTTGTATTGATCGTCAAAGTCAAAGGTTTATATTTCATATTGATCTATTATAGGTCCTTACTTAGCAGTGGGTCTTATCGAGAAGAATCGGCAAGAAACTGCGTAGACAATATTTTCAAAACAGAAGCGTAGGTATACAATATGGAAGTAATGCTTCTAAGTTAATAAATTAAAGAAAACGAGAGTGTAATCACTAGGGCAGGTTTAATAGCTCTGTTTGGAGCGTGAATGTTGTTAGTGGGGGGAGTAGGCAGGTGATGCTGGACCCTCAGATAGCGCATGATCTGCGGTTCAATTTCGCCGAGGTATCCTCACCCTTCAACAGCTCATGTCCCGTTACCCACTTTTGTTGTATTTTTCTTTTTGCCGCCATATTGTTACCGCAGTAGCGACCATTGGCTTGTTAAGTTTTCTATAGGCTACCCACTAACATACAAAGGTTTATGTTATCAGTACTGAATTTATACTACTTTTTTTAAATTATTCTTAAAAAAAGATAGGAAATTTAAATTAAAATATATATTAAATTCCATTAATAACAACCCATGTCGACTTTATATTCAATTTTATTAGCTTGTCCCAGTTATCGTCAAAAATATACAAAAAATGACGAGTACTGGGTCAAGCAGGGTTCTACAAGTACCAGTACATGTCACACGGGATAAAATAATCATAATGAACAAAATAACTAAACGTTATAGGTTAAATCGATAGATTGATAATTAAACTACCTCACCAAATAATCAAACTAACAAAACAGTCCACTATACCGACAACACAAGACATCTAATGTAATAAGTCGGGCGTCAGATTCAGTACCTGAATTAACAAAAATATACAAAATTCATCAGTGCTCAACTTTGATTGCTCATTATTTAGACGCTATTACAATTTTGACTGAGGTTTTTCACTGTAATTATACCATATATAACCAAAAATATATTGCAATTTAAAACTTTTAGTCAGACATGGCTATAATTAAATAATCAGCATTTATTCAAAAACTGACGACTATTGGGACACTGTCGAAATTACCAGCGTTTACCTTAATTTATGCTTCAAAAGTAGGTTCTTCATCAAACTTTAGTTTTAAACATAACAGTAATAAGGCTTCAGTTTTCCTCTAGTTTATGTACTAGATCTAAGGTAAACTTGGTAGTGTTAATTCACAACATACCGGGAATTCTAAAATACAGACCACAGCACATCAGCCTACCTCAATCTGTCTTTCTCCAATAGATTTTCAACTTTCTCACAACAGTGGAAGGTTAATGTTCGATTGGTCAAATTTGACAGATGCGGGTAGGTTGATCTACCTTGTACCCATTTGTGGTATTTTTGCTATAGGTAGATATATTGCAAAGCACTAGTTTCTTTTAAGCATTATGCCTACGTATAGGTGCTTCCTAACTTTATAGCTAGCAATTTGACCTGTCCCCGCACCTGACACACCTTCTTCAGTCAGTTGGCAGCGGTTCAAGAGTTCCCAAACAATACTCATCCGTCTTAGCTTAGATCTGCCTCTTGAAATACTAGCTATGTTGCTGATACTTCAATATTTTGCTGGAAATGAACGTCTATGTTTAGTCACAAATAAATAAAATTGAATTGGCGAAATGATAGTTGCTGAAGATTTATTTAGAAAAGTACCTACTATTTATAACTTTGCAAGACTTGCTTTCACAGTTTTGCTACTTACTTTTTCTGGAACCTGCTAAACTGGCCGTATGTATTTCTGATGGGACATTTATACAAAGCGCATGAATTTAATATTATTATGAGCAGTCAGGAGACATGGTGGGGACTCGGGAAGTTTCAACACAAACATCTTTCAAATATATTTGGCAATAATAAAAACCATACGTGCCGCTCTACATAGGTACTTCGTCATATTTTCTGGGAACACATGTATATAGCCTATTTTAATGTAAATAAAACAAACAAGGCCTTGTACATACAATAATATACCCCATGAAATATTTACGGCCGAACTCAAACAACCTTGCTTTTATATTATGAAAAGATGAAATAGTCCAATGTTTCGTTTATCGAGAAAACAGGTTCATACGAATAATAATGTGTCCTTGTACTTGCTAGGCAAATAGACTGATTGTGGTAGAATCTTGATCTTTATCTATACTAATATTATAAAGCTGAAGAGTTTGTTTGTTTGAACGCGCTAATCTCAGGAACTACTGGTCCGATTTGAAAAATCATTTCAGTGTTAGATAGCCCATTTATCGAGGAAGGCTATAGGCTAAAACCGCTGGCAGAAGCTAGTTTTCTTATATTTGTAGGTTTTCTCCATGTATGGTGGCCTTATCTTAATCAATAAGGGCAGGGTGCAACATATTATGCCCATAAAGTTTTCAGAAGAAAGCCAGTTGAGGGGAAAACAAGTTATTCTTATTTCCCTAACCCTGAAGCCTTGAAGCCAGGGCTCAACAGTTTAAACATTATTTTTGCTGACATGACACACGAGAGAAGTGGTTAATTATAGCCTGGAGTTATTAATAGTTCGTTATAAAGAGGTAATGCAAATAGGCAAGTATTTCAGGCATTGAAAGAAAAAAAATAGTGCCCACCAACGGGAATACATAGGTACTTACTGCGGAAATCAATATTCTGTCTATCTATGGATTTGCTTACTAGTGATAGAATTTTGACATTAGCTCTATACAAGTAGGTAATGTCAAATTCTTATCTCTGGTAAGCAAATCCAGAGTTATTGGGAACGGGCGTTAGTTTAAACTGCCACTGAGCTCATTATATAGCCATATATAATGCAGATAAGTATTTTATACCTAAGTGAAATGATACTGCGCCCACTAATTTACAAAGTGATCACATTGTTACACCCACAGCCTTCTATTTTAAGCAGGTTATGGAACCGGCCTGTTTCCAGTCATCGTTTATGGCCTAATTTCAGAATTTCCATTACGTAAGTTCACTGACATTTTAATAGAGCACTAAAATTAACAATACATGTAGGTATTAATTAAAACTGTATTATTGAGGCTTTTGTCTGTGCTTAGAAGGTTTTTAGGTTAAGCGCATAAACCAGATTAATTTAGATATTAATTTGGGTGCCCAACTCAGGCAGTTAATCAATATAGGTACTTATATAAAAAACTCTTCCGTTACTGAGTGACTGACGGACAGCAAGCAGCCGAAACTACTAAGCGTAGAAATTCGTGTGGTATGAAAGTTTCTTAGGGAGTATGGAAAGCACTTAGAATAGATTTCCCAAAATTCAAACAAAAACGGGAAAAACGGATTGCGCGGGTGAAGCCCCTGGCAGAAACTAGTTATTTATATAAGTCAAGATATATCGGCTTCCAGCGTGGCTCACTAAGGTCGGAGCCTGCCGGGGCTGCAGGATTGTTCGAAAGAGTTACCGCAGCTCAGATACACAGGGCTCAAGAAGGAACAGAGTGGGTTTTAGTCAGTAAAAGTCTGACACTCCCTCACGCTGTCACCCACAGCGGGAGGGGTCATCTGATGACTTCCCATCAATAGAAAAATAAATAGATATATCGGCTTCAGCACCTGAACACAAACAAAATACCTATACACTTTAAATTTCATAACAATCTACGTACGACAACCGGAGTTCTTTATAAAAACAATTAAAAAAATGTCCATAAATACAAGTCGAGCTCCAAAGCTTTTCGTTCAGAATCAGATATAAAATAAAGTCGTTGAAGCTTGCCACAGTTCAAATATCTACCCTGTATATAGTGCCTGAAACCACCGGGGATTGTGACGTTTTATATTTATACCTAGGTATTGCTGTGGTTTTTATATAAACCCCCGCTGTGAGCTTGAGATCTAACCTTTATATTGTTCTATCCTTGTATCCAAACAGTTTTTATTCTGTTGGTTAGGGAATTTTCGCCGTGATACCTACACTTTGCAGATATGGAATTTGTTTTTTGACTAGCTTCCGCCAGCGGTTTCACCCGCTTTCCCGTGGGAACTATTGTGCGCACCCGGATAAAAAGTAGCCTATAGCCTTCCTCAGTAAATGGGCTATCTAAGCCTGAAAGATTTTTTCAAATCGGTTCCTGAGATTAGCGCGTTTAAACAAACAAACAAACTCTTCAGCTTTATAATATTAGTAGATATAGATTTGGGAATGGAAAGTGGGGTAGGTATTTGATTTAATTTTACTGTCCAGATACAATCGTTTTCATTGCCAGGTATCTAATTATTTATGAGCCGAAATTATATTCTATCAAGAAACGAGTTTATGTGTGAAATTCTGTAGTCAAAATGGAAGACTAAAATGAAATAGGCGATAAAGAATTTGAAGGCGGAAGACAAAGAAATAAGTAGATGATGAAAATATTTTATAAACACGAAGTCCATAATTGTGGAATAAAAAGGCATGTATTTACTCTGTTCCTAAATACAATAGGTAATAACATTTTACGTCTATTTTCTGGAATATTAAAGAGGCACCTGAGATGCTATAAGAAAACACATAAACTTTAGTACTGGAGGTCTCTCACCGTTCTGCAAGCTTTTGTTGTAAAATATGAGTCTGCCAAAGTGTTTTCGTAACTAAATCACCCTCATCTTTCTGTCAGGACGGCCATTTTGAAACCTAGTTTTCGATCCGGCCTTATTTTGGTTCAGGCTAAGAGTTTTTTAGCCTTCAATAATTCTGTGGATCCTTCTTTTATTAAATCAATTTCTCAGATTAAGTTCTAGATAACTATCTGGCAGGTGTTGCCATAAGAAATGTTTTTAATTTTTGTACTACTTTTCTAAGGCATTATCTAACAAACAGCTTTCTAGAACTCTATCCGGAACCTGTGAAAATGGACGTTACAGTGACAAAAATATGCGTTCGTTATGAAACTTGATTTTTTTAAGCATGATGCTTAAAAAAATCAAAATCAATCAAATCACAACAAATTAAACCTATTTTTTTAAGCTTTTTATTCTAATCAACTGTAGTTCCGAAGTGTACAGATAAAACAGAAAAGAAGAACATATATAATGTTCTTCCTCTATTTTATTTTAACAGTTTGTTCAAGACCCCTTGCAGTGAGATGGATAATGATAAGCAATTATCTAAAAGGTAACGTTTTCTTTACAGCTAAACTGTCTACGAGTCTATCTACAATTAAAATACTCAAAATTCAAGTTTTATATCTTTATTATCTTTTCCTTTATAACTTTGTAAAAGTTGGATATTTCATTCATAAAAGTTTAAATTATATTTTATCCTTTCGGGAGTTTTTGTAATTTTTCGTCAAATTCAGCAGATGAAACTTAAGGCAGAACAGTTTCGTGAAAAAGACTCTTATAAAATCAAATTCGAAAACATATTACTTTTTATCTAAAAATAATTCACTAATGCTTGCAACACTGGTACACAGTTTGTTGTGCACTAAAGAGTAAAGAACGGTTTTATCGGAATTTTACGGTTATCGCCGCGTTACTGCTTGTTTGCCTGCCATTCGGCGCGATCGAGTGAATTGTCACGATTGGCGGATAAAATTCAAATTAGGAAGGATTTGCGTCCATGTTTATTTTGTTTGATTGTCCTTTTTTAGGGAACCAAAGGGTAAAATGGGACCCTTTAACTAAGACTTCACTGTCCGTCCGTCTGTCCGTCTGTTCGACCGTTTGTCACCAGGCTCAAGAACCGTGATAGCTTGATAACTGAATTTTCACAGAAGATGTATTTATTGTTGCCGCTATTAATTAATAACAATTACTGAAAACCAAAATAAAATACGTATTTTAGGGGCTGGCACATATATGACAAACCTGACTTTTGATAGACGGACTTCTTCGCGTACGAGTCCGACTCGCACTTGCCCGGTTTTAACGTCCTAACCCGATTTATGTTCATAGTCAAAAATTATTGTAGGTATTCGATATTTGTATTTTAACAGCTGTGTTGTTTCATTCCTAACTTAATTGACCTAGACTGAAATAATGTACCTGGAATACCTATGTATGTAGCTAGTTCTATTACGATTAATTAATTATGTATGTTACCTCGGCTAGACGCTAATTAATATACGAAGATTCGAAGTAGGTAGATACTTAATAAAACAACAATAGACAAACTAATCAATATTACCCCAATTTAGTTAGATTCTCTATCAAACTAAAACTCATCATCATCTGCCTAGCCTTTTCCCAACTATGTTGGGGCAAGCTTTCAGTCTAACCTAATGCAGCGGAGAACCAGGGTGTTACATGGAGCACCTGCCTGTCTGACTTCCACAACCCAAGTTCCCGAGCAACCCGATCTCTTGATAAAACTGATTCATAGAATTTCTGGCTTCTGACTTCCGAGCCCTACCAGTTTATCGTGCCTCCCAAAGCACGGAAGAACTCGTCATGACACTGCTCGCATCCAAGGACCGACCGCGCCAAGTGTTGCTTAACCTTATGATCGATCGATTCACGCGGCTTTGACTTAGCCACGAGCTCTTTCCTCTTCCATCAAAACTATAACTAAAGTTACTAAACTAAGGTGTGATTTTCACAACACGATTTTTAATATAGAATCTGGAACATTCGGTCAGCTTACGAAACCTTACATAACCCACATTATTATGTAACCCCTATAATTCTTTATAAGAACATTATTTTTATCGTTTTCTAAATCAACCTAGAACAGGTAAACCAAAGTATAAATAAAGGTATGTAGCGCCATCGATCAGCTGACGACCTTGCGGGGTCAACGACCCCTCGAAGTGGGTCGTAGGGTAGAGCTTGAAAGGGCACGGACGTACTGTGGTATACATTCTATACATACTTCGTGATGTAGGAAGCGGTAGGATTTTGAATTAGGAACGAATTTATTTTATTGAGAAGTTCGATATTTGAATTATTTTTGTTCTGGAACACGTTGACGGCCATTTTCATAGGTTTCAGATAAAGTTGTGAAAATGTTTTTTTATTTATTTTGATTTCTTTTCAATGGCATGATCTGTTAGATAGCTATCTAGAACTCTATCTGTAACCTGTGAATCTGGCCGTGTATGTTGTTTTTTTCCTACTTTGATTTGTAAAAATATGGTATTTTGGCTAATTTGTGAAAATGCTATATATTACTTATTACAAGTGGAATTTATTTACTTGGATTTGTAGTAGTTTGAAATATTTTTGTTGTCTTAATTATGACTAAGCGGGGTGATAAATAGGTAGGTTTTTATTCAGCACTAAATATTTGAATACTTAATTAAATTAAAACTAAAACATGCAAAACTTTGTTTCTTTCTATAAATAGCAGCAATTTGTCGGTCGAATGTCATTCAACCCCCAGCGTGAAGGTGAAATCATATCTAACCCGCGGCCGCGCCCGAGACAAGGTGTACATATATACCTACAGTCAGTTACAAAATGTTGTATTAGGTATAAAATATAGATCATGTTTCTGTACAGATATTATAAATGCGAAACTTAGTGAGGGTGTAAGAATGTTTGTATGTTTGTTGCACTCTCACGCAAACATCTTCACGGATTTTGATGAAACTTGGCAGTATATATAGCTTAGATAACAGAATTACTCATAGGCTAGTTTCCTCGGGAAGCGAAGTAAGTTTAAATGATCATAAGTGCTTGTAAAGGCCTAAATTATTTGACTTTGACTTTGTTATAATTAAAGACCGATCTATACTAATATTATAAAATTGAAAAATGTTGGTCAATATTGAACACTAATCTCATGAAGTGCTAAATCAATTTGAAAAATTCAGGGCTCTAAGCTTTCTTATCCAAGTACGCAAAGTACTTCCTATGTACCATCAGTATAAGCTAATAAAGACATACATACAAACCCACTTTTGTCTACAGCTGTACAATAAATGGTCGTCTTTTGTCTGTGTGCCTTCGCGACCGTGGCGGATGACCTTTAAGGGATAATAGATAGCACGTGGATATAAGGTACGACCCTATAGGTACAGCCCTATAGGCCGTTTGGATCGCGTTGACTTGCAGATTTGTTAGGCTGTAATACATTAGGAAGGTAAGGGAATATCTAAGTGTTTCGTGTTGTGTTAGTAATTAATTGTATTGGTACCTAAAGGACCATATATTGTCGGAGGATATTTTACATTTTTTTGTGTGTATGTGTAATTTTGCATATTTAATTTTAATGACAATGTGTTTATTTATCAGAAGTTTAAAAACCGGCCAAGTGCGAGTTGGACTCGCACACGAAGGGTTCCGTTCCATTATCTTTGTTTTTCATACAAATATATGAATAACAAAGTTATAATTTGCGGTCACTGAAAAAGTGGTATATCTCAAAAACTACTGACTGTATCTTGTTCAAACCAATTTTGGTTGATAGTTTTTGTTGAGATCTATAACATATATTTTTTTCAGATTTTCACTCTGGTAGTTTAAGAATTAGAGGGGGGGGGGACACATTTTGGCACTTTGGGAGTGTCTTACGCTAAAATGATTGACTTTAGGAAAAAATGGTTTTACAAACCTCAGTACCATTTTTTAAGACCTATCCATAGACACCACATATGTATAGGTTTGATGAAAAAAAATATTTTTAGTTTCAGTTTCATGTATGGGGAGCCCCCCCTAATATTATTATTTTTTTTATTTTTGTACAAAAATCGTAAAGCGGTTAATATAATACATCTACCTACCAAGTTTTAACTGTGTAGTCCTAATAGTTTCGGAATAAAGTGGCTGTGACATACGGACGGACGGACAGACAGACAGACATGACGAATCTATGAGGGTTCCGTTTTTTGCCATTCGGCTACGGAACCCTAAAAACCATCAACTAATTTCTCTAATTTCCAATTTGTCTAGTAATATAAAAATCACACCCTATTTTTTCTGGTCATCGAATCACGTCTGAACGGCTCGGCCGATTCTATTGATACTTTTTTGTCGTGGTCGTTGTAGTCAGGAGTGTTCGTTATTCGGGTGTAACCGCGGGAACAGCTAGCTTAATATTTTTACCTGCAAAACATTTATGAAAAAGAAAAACGTATTTTTTTAGGGGAACGCCTAGACATTTACTATTATTACAATGTTATTCATATTATAACATTATTCAATTTAAGAGTAAATTGGACGCAAATAAACTTTTTGGAGATGATCCTTACCTACATTCCTTATGTAATGAGTTCTAGAAGTCATAACTCCAAGTTCAGTACATCACATATTCGTCTCAAAAGTACGAGAAACTACCCCAAAGATTTATATGCCAACTCACATATGCACTACTTTGATCAAAAAGGTTTTTTGAATTCTGTATTTAGTTTATGATTTTTCAGATGGATTTTGATGTTTCTTATTTACTGGGTCACTAGAACTATGATAAACTTCATACCTATTTCTTCGCGTGTATAAAAATAACTAGCTTCTGCCAGCGGCTTCGCCCGCGCATAACTTATAATCCCCGTTTAGCCTTATAATTTCGGGAAATCCTTTCTTAGCGGATGCCTACGTCATAACGCCTACCTGCATGCCAAATTTCAGCCCGATCCCTGCAGTGGTTCGGGCTGTGCGTTGATAGACTGTCAGTCAGTCACCTTTGAGTTTTATATATTTAGATACTATTCCGTAAGACATAAACATGATATTCATCTACGGCGTAGGTCTTGCTACGCCATATTATAGAGCTACGGCATAGCGAAAACCTTTGTCGCATAAAAGTTACGTAGTATTTTACGCAGGACATATCTAACAATTTAAAAATTCAATCTTCTACGCAGTTTTGAAATCCAGTAAAGGAAGTACTATAATGAACCACGGATTTCCAGAATTAACCAGTATTTTCGTAATCTCTGATACTTTTACTAAGTTTTTTTTCTTTGCAAATCCTTTTCATATACATTATCCACAAGATTTTTTACATCTTGGTATAATGAATATGTATTGTGATATTTTTTCGAAAAAAGGAATTGCATTCTCAGAACACAATATTAATTTATCTTCAGTCTCGAGCTTTTCTTATGCAAAAATGTATTTTAGATTTTACTATAAATTTCAGATTCCAGGTAAAAAATTTGCTAGGATATTTTTCAATTAATCAAGTAAGTAGCCTTTCTGGAAACTCATTTGAAAGTAAAATGGAAATGGATATTAATTTTCGCTTTAAAATAAACCTGGAAAAATGAAATGTTGTTTTCTCAAAAATTCCGGGTATTTTAAATTGGTCGATTTTCCATTAATTGCTGCTTCGTTATCTACAGATAAAAATACGAGTATCTGTCAGTCAATTAAACACGATTGATGTTTCAGAGTACAAATCTATTTATATCGATAAAATTCCATTCCATTACTACGTAATTCATTTGCAAAAATTACTCGTAGTCATTATAAATAAATAAATAAAACATAAATAAATATTAGTAAAAAAAATATATAAATAATATTTATAAATTCCTCAATGAATTATAAGCAATTATCGTGTAAAAATTTAATGGATGAATAAGAATACGGTATTTTGGGAAATCAATTAATTGAACAATCATTAAATGAGTATGGGAAGTTTGTTCACCACCGTTTCTTCTTTCCAACTATAACACTAGAAGTGGTGAAATGGGTTTTTAGGGTTGCTGTCATCTTTACATTCATTGACATAAATAAATGATAATTTAATTAGCCCACTTGCTCCAAGTAATTTTAACTATTTAAAATTGGCCAAACTCCTAAAAACGACTTTTTTAAATTCAACTATAAACTAGAAAAATAGCGCGGTATAAAGAATGACTCCCATGAGCCAACGAGTCACTTTTAACCTACTTTCAAAGGAAGAGGCTATGAATAATTTCGTAACATATCTTCCTGTATTTACTTTGCAATATTTCTGGGAATAAGCCGCTGAGCTCTCAGAATCCCCGGTGACGTCACATTAACTATTAAATAGGTCTGTACGTCGCTTTGTGCAGTTACATAGAGTTTATTTTAAGAGAAAAGTACTAGGAGGTTATGAAAGATTGAGTAATGTAGGTCAGGTTCTTGTTGGGTCATTATCTTTCCCTTTTTTTTCGAAATCATCAAATGACCCCTCCCACCGTGGTTGTAGCGTGTCAGACTTTTCCTGACTTAAACTCACCGTGTTCTTTCTGGAGCCCTTAGGCTGGGTTGTTCGATTTAACTTTAACTATAACCTAACCTTAACCGGCCGTCAAATGACCGCCCATTGGTTACACAGCTGTCACGTCAAAAGTTTGACCAATGAGCGGCCATTTGACGGCCGGTTAAGGTTAGGTTATAGTTAAAGTTAAATCGAGCAACCCGGCCTTAGTGTGCCAGGACCGCGGTAACTCTTTCGAACAATCCCGCAGCCCCGGTAGATTTTGGTCTTAGTTAGTGGGCTCCACTAGGGTTTGCTGATTTTGTCATCATCTTCCCCTTGTCTTAATTTTATTTAGGGTTAATGTAGCAAGCCTCTTCCATGCTCTTCTATCTGACGTCATCTCTTAAGTGATATTCTCTTAAGTCATATCGATTTTCACATAATCCATCTATTGATTCTTTGGTCATCCCCTTCTTGGTGATCTACCCGCGTGCAGAGGGAATTACTTCCCGCACCTAGATAAAAACTAGCTATCATATTATTCTAATGTAAAGCTATATTACAGAAAAGTTTCATGAACTTTTTGCATTTCGCAATTATTCACACATCCAAATATCACAGTGTGATTAAAGACTTAACAATGTCAACTCATGACATTCGGCCGAGTCGGTAGACCAGAGTTGAGCTCATAATAAACTTTTGAGGCATATTTTAGTATATGTACTTCCAGATATTTGAGTACCTCGTTGTTGAGAGTTTTGGTATGCTGAACATTTTTATAGAGCCTCTCTTCAGGTTTATTAGGGAGTTCTAGAAATTTTAAGTCTGATTTAATTTTGGATTGCATGTATTTTGTATTGTTTTTGTGTATATTGCGTATGTTTTGCTACTTTAATATCAAAGCATATTTAATTAAAAACATCTTGGTGTTTAATAATTACAAATTATTAGCCACTCTTAAAATTAAACTATATTGTTACATAGGCATAAAAAATAATAAGGAATAGTTTCTATAGAATTAATTGATCGTCCTAATCTACTCTCTTAATTAAGAATTCCAATCCAAATGATAATAACACATTTTTCGTCTAAACAACTATTATTGTTATCACCAGATGGCGTTCACAAGATCCAGAAAGGCCGTACCAAAATAGATGGCACCCGCTCATAAATCATAGAAATAAGACAGGACTTATGTTCTACGTAAGTTGTAGTTTATAGCACAAATTATAAATGGTGCGAAAGGTATTGTTCAGGTCTAGAAATAGGATAGTTTCTTTATAGATAGGTCGTTTAGTTTTAGTGTATTTCTTGAGTGGTTAGTACCTAGTAGTTTATTGTAGGCTATTGTGCTTGATCTGTAAAAATAATAGATACTTATAAGTAAGTGTTATTGGAGTGTATTTTGTGTCATTACATTTAATACAGATGGTGTTATGGGATATACAGCACATTAGTTCCACTTGATTTTTTTTTAAATTCATAGATATCTTATTAATATAGTTTAGCATGTATTGATTAGGTAATCTTTTCAAGTTTTATACGAAAAAAATCTTCAATGAAACAGTCGATATCAAATCTATCTATCTTTATTAATTAACTCAAGAAATATAGAAAAAAACATACATATCTATAAAGTAAGTTTTCTTCAAAGGGTTAAACAAAGTCCTACCGCAATTTAACCAATAAAGCTTATTTACATAACCCACAAGTAAAACTTTAGGCACTTTAAAAATATTTCTCATTTAACAACCCTCTTTATCGCCGACGGAACCTCTTGAAAATTAATTAATGACCAAGAAACTTGTACAGCCGAAACCCTAAAAATGCGATTAAGGAAATTTATGGCGAGCAAAAAAATGGCGGGTCTAGAAATACCCATAATTCATTATATGGCGTTTGCGGATTGCTAATGGGTACAAATCGATATCGGGGACAAAAATGGCTTTCCGATATTTGTTGGTACGCCATCGGAATTGAAATATTGCTGTTAGCATTTGAGGGTTGACGGGTAATGTTGATTTAGACCAAGGATGTTTTTTTATCTTTAAATGTTTTATATGATGTGAACTCAATTTAAGCACAAAAAAAATACCTGGATATAGCAAATATCATTAGAAAAATCGATATCAATTAAGAATTGTTATAATCGAATAGATTCCACCAACGGATCCACCTGTACCTCGTGGGAGCTTCTCTGCGCACCCGGATAAAAAGTAGATATAACCTTAGTAGTATAACCTTTCCCAATAAATGGGGTACCCAACAATGAAAGAATTTCTCAAATCGGACCAGTAGTTCCTGTAAATAACCTATTATTCAGGTTTATATTATTAGAGATTATTGGTACTTACCTACAGATAATTGGACAGTAAAAAGAAAAAAGCAAACCTTTATACATATATCTATTTATAGATCACGTTTAAACTCTTTCCTCACAGCCGTCGAAGAGTGCGCTATAGAAATGTCCATAAATAATAAACAGCACTTAAGGTGAGGAAAACTAAATCCTTACCCCACTTTGAATAGCCTTCCTGTCGCATTGTGGCTATAAAACTTTAAATAAATAGCCTTTAAGTCTTACTAACGCACAACTGAAATACTCGCTTTTCAATGAAATAATAACCACTTCTATGTATTAAGTTCTCTTTGTGGAAGTTTTAAATTAGTTTTTGAAGTAAATATAGAATTTGATTTTGAAAAGGTGTTGTTTTATACTTTGTTCGTTGAATAAGGTTTTATGTTGTTTTGTGCATTTTTGGTTTGTTTGTTGAGTTTGACATTTAATTAATGGGACGATAGTTCTTTTTTTAAACGGTTTATTTGTTAGTGAAATAAAATTGAATCTGGAGCATATTATTAGGATGCGTTTTTAGCAAACGAGGAATGGCCATTTTACTACCTCCAATCAAATAATTTGAGCTCTGGATGGTCTAAGAGCTCCCTGAAGTGGCAAAAAGACATCGTATTTGGATTTGTTGAATAGCGAGCATGACCAATACGTGATGATTTTCTAACTGTCCTGTACAGAGCGAATAATAGTTTTCAATTCCAAATGGACTCAGCATGAAAGCGCGTGTTTATATTATTAGTAAAAGTTACTGAAAAAGTAAAAATGTACACATTAACTTGATGTTAACTAATAATTAAGAACAACAACTTAGGACATAAATAGAAAATTAAATAGCGTAAACAGGACAGCAATGACCTAAAAAATTATAAACTAAGTCCCACATTTACAGTAACATAAATCGATAGTATTACGTAATTCATTACCAGTGGTGGGGATGTGGCGAAAATGGCCAGGTCTCGGGCCATAAGGTCAGAGTTCATGGTACCGGACGCTTGTGACCGTAATGCTGGTTGGCGGTGATAGTGGCCATGAAAACCGCGTGCTTTTTTGCAAGTTTACTTTTGGGGTGGTGGGTGAATTGATTTTTTGCTTGGTGTATGTTTCCGTAGGACTGAATTGTTTTCGGTTTTTCATTATTTTAGATTCATTTCCAGTTTTTGATAATTTCTTTTTATGGGATAATTTATATTTGTTACTAATTTTGGAATTCGTTTCTGATTTACTACAATATTTCTATATGAAATTCAGGCATTTATCCGTAAGTGTGTAAATACATTGAAAAAGTCTTCGTTACTGTTACAAGTTCAACTATCTTAGGGCTGTCTTTTGTTTTTGACGTTCGAAAAGACCTGACTAATTAGTCTAATTTGAATAAACGTTTTTGAGTTTGAGTAAGTTTAATTCTTTGAGAAAGTATAAAAGTAGTCGGTAAATACATACTAATAGGGACATACAACGGCCTGGGAAAAGGCCGTTCCCCGCTTCAGCCTGTGCCACAATCGCAGTTTCTCTAGCCCCACAGCAATATTTGATTTGATATGGCGTAGTATCACGCGAGCCCCGTATAAACCTAGCGCTTGGGACCTCGTATTTAGGTTATTGGGTGTCCGACACGCCTTCTGTTTAAATTGTCAGACTTTTCGCTAATTGTCACATCATGAGTTGGGATATAGACCATTATTATGTAGACTTTAGACATCACTTATTTTCTGGCTAATTAAAACAATACTATAAGATAAAGTATGATTGGACGTTTACTTGTTCGCTAATTTGTACCGCTAATGCACAGATGTCGACTGGGTATACAAAAAGTTAAAAAGTGCTGTCAATTATCAATTTACTCCTATTTTAGAGCTTTATTCTTGCTATGTGTCATAAATAAATCAATGTATTATCCTTATTAAGTACATATGTTACATCTGAAGACCAGGAAAAAATGGCGATCCTTGGGAGATGCCTTTGTCCAGCAGTGTCCGTCTCTGGCTCTTTCACAAATTTAACCCAATATAATTCACCATTAAAAAAATAACTTCCCTGTCACATTAAATCAACACTACCAACTACAAACAAGTAAATGACTGTAACACAAAGTTGTTCGACCCGAGTCACACTGCGGCGAATTCCTACCTTTTGGCACCCAACGCGGTTCACTAGTAGGAAATGAAGCGAGCGAGTAACACGGTACAATGGTAATGGAACTTTTGATTATTTCACGTAATAGAATGTAGTTTGGTGGTGTATTGTAATCTGTAATCAGATTATACAGCTGAAGATTTTTTTGTTTGCTTGAACGCGCAAATTTTAACTACAAAATATATTTTTTTCAAATCAAAAAAATATTTATCAATGAAGTTATATATTTTATTCTCATAACACGAAATATTTATTTAATTTAAATAGATGTTAAATTCTTCAGATTTGTAATTTATTTATTTTTAATGTCTAAATTAGTACTTAGATTAAGATCACTTTATAGCATTGGGCGTAATCCTGAAACGGTATTTGTGATGAGATAATAAATAAATAAATATTTTTTTCACGATAGGCACGTGAAACCGCTGGCGGGAGCTATTATGTTAACTAATGTAAAATTATACTTGTACCAGGTAAGTATTCTAACTACTGACTTTATTTCCTCAAAATTATACTGATCGTACAAATTCTAGGGGTCTATCTATCTTTACCATAATTAGGTACATTTAGGTAGAGATAGCCGAATACCTCGCAATACTGCTATATAGGTATCATTAACCCACAAAGTATTACCCTACTCACAACTTTTGCAGCAATCGGTAAAAATGCAAATATTACGAATTCATTGTCGCCGCATAAAATAAAACAATAATAACAAAAATATTCAACAATAAACCCTACTAAGAAAGTGCCAGCTTTTTCTTGTAATAATATTCACGACAAAGATATATACAGCCTCGGATTACTGCAATACGTTCCGTTGCACGTAAAAATGCAGTAGCTAGGTAATACAGAGGTAGATGCACTTGTGATTAATATTTTGACGTGAAATGGAATTGCTTTTTTCTATTTTCAGGGAATTTTATTTTATGTGGTGGAGAAAAGATTTAATATTTGTGTTTACAAAATGTACTTTTGTTAACTATAGAGTCTTTTATACTGAATTATTTAAAAAAACTTCGCTAGAATGGAGTCCTAAAAATAAGATGATGAGTTCTATGGTTTTTTAGGCAGTGAGTGGTTTTAAAAATCTTTCGGATTTTTCTTATGAGACTTGCAAAGACTCCTGACTATACATGCTACACTTTTGAACGGTATAACATTATTAAACGTAACTTTATCTTTTTACTTATTTTTAAAAGCTCTATGTAGAAAACAAGAACCTTCAAAAAAATATTTTTTTACCAAACCACCTAGAAGGGATATGTTTTTTCCAACACACAAATACATCGCAAAACAAAAAAGGGCTTATCTCAACATATATCCTTATTTATATTTATAAAACCAAATCGAGATTTCCCGATCCTCATTACACAGTACGTAACAAACAGATCTTCAATCTATTGATGTTTACATTTCATTACCGGCCGGGAGAGGGCGCTGACGTCCCGCGCGTGACCAGCGAGCAATGGACAGCATTATCCTTATAGGTCACGAATTTGTATAGACTAGAATTATCTAGGTTGCTGAGATAATTAGTGTGTTGTTGATTATTGTATATTAGCTTTCCGCCCGCGGCTCCGCCCGCGTGGAATTCGGTTTATTCGACACACAGCGCCATCTACAATCCATCCATCAAGCAAACAATATTTTTGTTTTCCCTCGGGAATATCTATTTTTTTCGGGATAAAAAGTACCCTGTTATTTAATCCGGACTTCTAACTTTACGTCTGCAAAATTTCAAAGCAATCGGTTCAGTAGTTACGGCGTGAAAGCGGAACAAACAAACAAACAAACAAACAAACTCACTTTCCGATTTATAATATTAGTAAGGATTGATTGGGAACAGTTATTTAGGCAGCTTATTATGGTGGGTATTGGAGCAGCCTTATTGGTAGAATACTTATTTATTTTTCCCTTCATAATGAGCCACTGATAAGCTTTCTAGGAAACCAGTCTTTGGCTGTAATAAATATGTCTAATACTCTATTATGAAAAATACGCAGCTTGTCGAAGGGCTTGATGAAGGGCACGGTCATAGTTTTTTTTTTTTACATAGGGTACTAATTCAATATATAATATTTTTATACAATGCATTTTACTGAGTGGTGTCCGGATTTTGATCTTCTCTCCACTCTTTTTTTTAATTTGACAGTCACAGAAACAATTCTGCACTGAAAAAGGTCATAATGATTGAGAATCATCGTCGTATTAAGATTAATGGTAGTATGCATACAACGATCAATAATTTTGCCGGTATCAGACCGACTAAAACTTTGATTGGTCTCACACTTAACATTAAAAAAGAAAATGCCAGCCCTCAGGCAAACTATCGGCCGACTATTAATCGTCTAGATTAAATAGACGGCAGTGATATTAGGCTTATACATTGTATAAAGAAAACACACAATTAGATCCTTAGGAGGACTAGAATCGAAGTTAAAAGCATTAAGATAATTTAATTACCAACTTACCTAATAACTTAACCTAAATACTAACCCATCTAGAACACACGAGATAATTCCAGAATGTTCTATCTCCTCTAACAAGAAGTCTAGTGAAAAATGCTATCACTGTGCTACAAGACTTGCAAGCCACTTGTAGTACTTAATGAAGCAGAAACTATTATTTGGTGTCTCGTCGTTACTAAGTATAGTTGACTGAACAATTGTTTCCTTGCTGCAGTTGCATCGTGATAGTTGCTTGTAGGAATTTGCAGTGAGAGAGTTAAAATATTTAGCACGAGTAATCATTATTACTGAGCTAAGTTTTCACTTAAATACGGGTTCATTTGTTTATATTTATAACATTTCGACGGTAGCAAAGAAGAGAAAGACATCTGCAATTTCGCGAAAATAAGTTTTTTACATAATTGAATTTAGATTTCTTTACTTTATAAAATGATATTTTTGTTTTGGTAAAAATCATAATATTTACTTATATTTTATGGCGTATATAAAGACAACTACAGCAATTTTTACGTAGTACGTAGTAGTAACGGATACCTACAAATGTCCGTGTATACGTCGAGCAACCCCGAGCCTCGCATGTCATTAAAACCAAAGCATACAAAGATATATGCCACTTGTCCGTTTCTACTTAGGGTGATTAGCAGTTATCTCAATGTACTGCAGATTTTCAAATGAAGACTCTTTTAACAGTAGCGATTTCTTGGGCGAAAATACATTAGAGCAACAATGTTTCATGTTCACAGTGAGCTATAAGCGATATCGCCGCGATTAAATACAACAAACATCGAAAACTCAAAATTATACAAAAATAAAAATATATAAAGTCCTAAGTATAAGCGAACATTTGCCACTTAGCTCAGTTAGTAAATTCATCTGAGCGAAGTAGATCAAGATATCTGCAGTATATAAAAAAATAAATATAAATAACATAAATGAGCTTCATCATTTAGTTCAAATTGTCGTTTTAATGACCTTTTACAAATTTAAAGAAAATAGGTTTATGATAGCAGAAGTTATCACGTTTTTACGTTGTTAACGCTCTCTTGTAAACTAGTCAATTTGCAGATAGCCGTTTATTCTTTGCTGCCGTCGATTTGTTGGTATTCATTTTCAGCCATAATCATAGCATATAATCATAGCAGTTAATCACCACGTTTCACTTTACCCACTAGGCCACCACGACTTATCGAATATTGGTATTATGGTCAGTACAACTAGGTATTATTAAACGTGGACAAACTTGCTAGAGTCTCCCAGTTTTTAGCCCTATAAAGCAACCCGTGAAAACTAATTCGCGCCCTCGGATAAAAAGTTGCCTTAAATAAATCACTACGTTACTCTCTAGTTGATTCAATCATAATGGTCAGATAGCTTAGAATTCTACATTTATAGTTATATTTCTAAGCCTTAGTATACTCAATTTTAATTTAACCACAAATAGTCCTGCTTTCAAGCAAACTATTGCTATCATTCTCACCTGCATAACTCAAGAAAGAGACGCAACAAAGTTATAAAGTTAATGCAGTATATCAAATAAGTTATATCATAGCACTATTTGATATAGTTAGTTCTCAAGCGGTGAGTTGACTTGTTTGTATGTTTGTCTAAAGTTGTGCTTGCGTGTACTAACTTGTGCAATATATGCGAGTGGTATGAACATCGTATGTGATAAGGTGTACCGTATTATGTGATTTTGTTAAGTCCTTTTAAGAAGAGTGAAAAAGACAGACAGTAGATATTTGTAGATGATTTAAATCCATCTGTGTTCCTTAATCTGGGTGGTAATTAAGGCTTCCTTAATTTTCCGAAATATCCCGCAGCGCTGGCAGTGATTAGGTTTTGTCAGCTCCGTAGGGATAGTTCTTTTTAGTCGTCAAGTTTAGATAGTGCGTTAGTACAGCTATTCTTCACTGAAGCATTTTAATTGCCTTACATAGCCTGACAAGAACATGATTTACAAGACATTTAATAACAACATTTGCTAGCGGTTTTACCCGTGTCCCGTAGGAACTTCTCTACGTTACTAGATAAAAAGTAGCATATTCCTCGATTAATAGCCTATTTAACACTGAAATATTTTCAAATCGGTTCAGTGCCTCTAATATTTCATGTTCAAGCAACCAAAATTCTTCAGCTTTATAATATTCAGTATAAATTGGACAAGTAAGGCTTCACCTACACGTAAGAACACTAAACCTAGATATTCCTCAAGACTCGGTTTCATATAACATTCTCGATTGAAAGCTATTATTCACGTCAAACGCTGTAGCCGACCCGCCTTGAACTCTCAACCTTTGCCACTAATACACACACACACTCACACACACACATACACACCCGTGCAATGTTAACCTGTGTGTGTGTTACTCTTGGCTAAACACATTTTTATAGTTGTTAGGTAAAAATATGTTCTATTCTTTCTTTAGCGAAAATTAATACCCAAATACATACTTCAATTATTGTAAAATTATTGGCTATACTACTATATTAATATTTTAAATCAATAGAACAAGCCAAAAAAATAAGCCAATAAATGTCACTACTAGGTGAGACTTATGTGACTACCTTAAGAAGAAACACCGAACCGAAACAAACTCAAAAGTCACAGTCTCAAAGTCCTTCAATCAATGTTTAAAAAGCCAGCACATTTATACTTAATATTATTGAGGAAATGTTTGTTTGTATGAACACTGAAGGCTCTGAAACTACTGCACCGATTTGAGAAATTCTTTCACTGGTGGTAAGCTCTATTATCCCCGAGTAACAAAGGCTATAATTTTGTCCTAATACGGGAAGGATTTCCCCCAAAAACCGCGAGGACGGCTAGTTAACAATAAGTTCAGTTAACAAGCAAAGCCGCGGCATGTGATGAGTATACCGTCATAGAGTAAATATTTCCATGCAGGAAGAGTTGCACAAGGGACACAGACGTCGTTACGGCTAGACTTGGCGGCGCGGCAGCCAGCCAACTTCACCCACGTGTCGCGGGGAATGTGGGAATGTTGGGCAATTTGAGATGTGACTGGGTACTGATTAATTAACTTTGCAACAAAGATTACTACCAATAGGACTTACATATAACCACAGTTTAAATATAGAACAGTTGGGAAGCTACCTACTAACGTTCGTAACGTCACACTCACACAGGCACGCGCGTAGACGCGACAGCACCGCGACAGTCAGTACTGACAGCACTGGTAAAGGTACATAAATGCTCGTCAATGCACGTGCGTGTGTGAGTGTGACGGTTACGAACGTTAGTAGGTACCTTCCCAACTGTTCTATATTTAAACTGTGATATAACTTAGTACATATAGTAGTATTTTTAACCGCTCCATGTAATAGCTACACCTTTATTACGTACCCAGTTTTTAAGTAATTTTTGATCATTTCTGACGAATGAAAAATTTCAAATGAATTTTGATGTTTGAATGAATTAATTTTATTAATGAGCATTGACTTAAAAATATTTTATATGATAGTACGAGATTTATTAATTTGGCCTAAGTGTTTTATTTTTATTTTATTACCTTGTTTTCCAAACACTGGTAAGATTTTACCTTTGACAGGTAATCCTTTCACACACACAGACAGGTGATCATGTCGGCTCACTGTCTCCCAAAGAAAGAATAAAATTCCAACATTGACAAAATCCCAGGCTTATAATCAGAGTTCCGAAATACGAAACAACATTGTCACTTTAGCAACACAAAACATTCTATTGATTTAACTTAATGAAATTCTACTGTGTTGCTTGGCGATCCGCCAGATTTTACTCCCCAGAATGAAAAAGTAATCCGTTAGTTGTTTTTTAAAACCTCTAAAGTTTTAATTGCACCGCAACACGAGATTAACACGTTTGTACCGAAATGACGGAACGCCAACAAAAAAGCTTACGTTTAAAAATTCTATGGCTCGATAATTTTTTCATATATTCGTTTTGAAACATTGGTTTTCAGGGAGTTTTCAATTTGGCGTGGATTTTCTTTATGGGCGTATATTTTCAGTTTAATAGTGTAAAGTTTTTAATAGATTGTCTTGGGCGGATGGAGCTGAATTTAAGAGTATTGTATTTTTCGTTTTGGGGTTTAAACTATTTCTAGAAGGAACTATGCTGAAATTCCTGAATCACTGAAGACCAAACTTTACCTTTATCAAGACTGCCGTTTTTACGTGCAGGTGTGAAAAAGATAAATAAAAACGAACTCACTTTCAAAATTATAATATTAGTGAGAGATGCAGATTTTAAGGTCAACTAAAGCCTAATTTTAAAGCAAGCCGGGAGGATATAATATTAGATACTAAACAACCCCTACACAAGTGTTCCTAGACATCATATACTGAAACTATTATAGTACATAAACTTAGAACATAATCCTCATATTATTCTAAGGCTTACTATCCAGGTGTGACGTATGAAGGTTGTAGCAACCTGAGCCCGCTACGAGCTACGGGCTACGGGCTACGTGGCTACGCGCTACGAGTACCTACGGCGTAGCGCTCTCTACAAATAATTACGAGCCATTTCGAGCGCTCACTTTGTGCTATTATGAGATTTTATGAAAGTTAAGCTTTTGAAATATAAACAGTTATGGAAAGATTAATTAGTGTACAAGTCTAGTGGAATGAGAATATTATAAAAGCGTTTCTTTAGTGTAAGTAATTTAATAAAGAAGATGATCTTTGAGAAGTTTTTATTTATTTTTGTGAATAAGAAAGTAGTATAGTTACATTGTTTGCAACATATTCCGTTCTCCATAAAGTTGGAAAACCTGATTGTCAGTCGGGTGCCAAAATTCACAGTAAGTACTTATAAAAAGAATGAATAGCGACGGAACTTATGATCGTAAGTAAACTTTAACCAAACGTCAAAATTACAATAATTTCAAAATTTTCCCTTTAACTGCTAAAAAAGATCTTAGTTTATCCAAGAATGTACCACATTCAAAATCCACAAAACTACAATATTATTACCATTCAAATATTTCGATTCCTCTGTATAATCTCGAATGGCCACAAACATCGTCCACTCGAGAAGGAAGCAAACCCGAATGATTTCACAATCAAATATTACGAGTGTTCGACTAGCCATGCCTTTGAGCTGTAGATGTGGATACATAGTGTGTTTGTTGAATGTTTATTTGGTTGAAAGGGTTGTAGTGGCGTGGTTATTGTTAAGTTTTGTAAATGTAGTAGTTGAAGTGATTTAGGATTTTTTTTAATCGATGGGATATCATCAGAATGATTTAGGATTATACTTTGATTCAGTTGTCTCAATTTGGATGTAGCTTTTCGCCACTCTTCAAAGAGGAGACCTATATCATTGTTGTGGTGTACTATGCATGGGGCTGCGATAGTCGGTACTTTCATACACCATGAGATCACACCAGAGGCAGCGAGCATAGCAGCGAGATTCTTGAGAGGACCCTCGCTTCCCGATCTTATGGTGGCAATACAGCAAGGAGGACTGTCGCTTTGAAGGAGATCATGAGGTACCCCCGGATTAGTCGTATGGCTTTGGACCACATTCACCTAGGGGTCGCTGCCCCAAAGAATGTACCCGGACGTCGGAAAGACCCATTGACTGCATAATGGACTACTTTTCTTATCCTTACCGTCCCTTACTCAAAAATCATCACCATGGTTGGTATAGCATAACCAACAAATAGACTACGCAGATTGTAGTATAGTAATAATAATTAAGTAGGCAAAGATTTCTACATAATTATTTACTCTGGTCCTATTTATCCCATTATTAGACAAACTAAGAACACCCAAGAAAATCAGCATGTTGTCCTTGAAACCCACCACCAGCAGTAGCACTCATTCCGTCAATGTGAAGTGCTCTAATGTGTTTGCAGCGGTCGGGTGTCACCAGCTGTGAGCTCCCACGTCTGAGAGGTATCTTACATCGTGTCGCGAAGCCTGGATTTTTGTACTGAAATATTGTGGCTGGTGGTTCAGGATAAAATGTTGTGAAGTATTATGATGTATTATTTACTGTGTGTTACTAGCGGTTCCACCCGCGTCCCTGGGAACTACTTACAGCAGTCGGATGAAAAGAAGCTTGTGTCTTTACTCAGGCTTTTGACCTAGTGGATTCCAAACATTTAAATCGGTTTAGAAATTTGGCATGAAAGTGCCACAGTCGGACAGACGCACAGTAACTTTGATGAGTCATGTAAACTCTAAAGCCGAAATCCTGTTCTAATGAAATGATTTTTTACGTTAGGTTATGTCATTCAATGTTATAATACGAGTAGTTTTTTGGAAAGCCATATAGCCGCATAATATTTTGTATCTAGACCCATGACATCCCATATATCATACCTAAGTAGAAGTCTACTTAAAAAAAAACAGTCGTTGACAAAAAAGGCCATTATTTACCACAGTCCATTTGGCAGTTTCAGCCCAACGAGACATTAGTATGATGTACTGAAACATCAGGTTCTATCCACGAGAGTACAATGAACACACAGACACACAATATACAAGCCTCTAACGACCAGTTTGGACAAAAAAGGAGTACAGGGCAAATGGGGAATCTTTGATTTCTTGAGAACATGGTCATATTTATTTCTTAGTTTTATTGTAGAGACCAAAACGATATAGAGATTTTATTAAACTAGCTTACGCCAGCGGTTTCACCTAAACCCGGTTAAATAGTAGCTTTTCTCTTTCTTCAACCTCGATACATATGAATCTAACACTGAAAGAATATTTTTTTGTGCTTCCTATGAAGTGAAGTGCAGTCAAATAAGAAATCGTTACAATATTTTTATAAACATTATGGACATTTGCATATAACAATGACAAAAACGATGAAAAAAGCTTTGGGTTTTCAGAACCAAGGGTTGAAGATAGAAATTCTGTATTGTCCAGTACGTTAACCAACACATCCAAAAGGCTAAGCAAATGATGCCTACTATTTATCCAACTCACCATAAATTCGCCTTTCCTAATTGAAGTTTTATATATTTAAAAAGGAATTTCTTTAGGAAACTGAAGCAAGGCTTTGCGGATGTACTCATTGGTATGCAATGAGGCGCGCGAGGAGTTCGCAATGGCTGCAAGCTCACCGCAGTGGCCGAGTTAGTGGTTTTACTTCAGTTGTTTACTTAACACGTGGAGTTTGCTGTATAGGTTATTACAGGACAGGATTTATGGGACAAATGAGTGTGATGTAAATAGAATGATGATGTTTGAGTCTATTTTTGAGACAGTAAGCCATTGAGGCGAAATTCCGCCAATAAGCGGCACTACGATGACGACATTGTTTCTTCAGGTTTACTCGCTCTAAAAACGGAGTCTGTGTGAACAATATTATTTTTTGTAAGAGTGTCTATTGAGTTTCTTGCTGTTTCCTTGCAAAGGAACACACACTATGCAACCGTGCATACCTATAGTGTCTGATTGAATGATAAGGATGTTTTAACAAACTAGTAATGTGGGCAGGCTAAGAGCGAGTGATAACTACCACTTTAGTTTAATTACTTCAACATATTTAATCTCACACTCTCGTTAGTTCAAATTAAAAATGGGTTTAAAAATAACCAGGTATTCCTATAATTGAATTAGGGTGCGCTACATTTAACTACCTTATTTAACATTTTGAATATATAAGTATTAACGTAAAGTGGCTAAAACTAAGCACTTCAATGTACAGACGACAGCAGGTCAAACTACCCCAATCTGTCAATTTTTTCCAATCGAACGTTAACTTTCCACTATTGTGATAAGGTTGAAAATCTTAAGCAACAATTTTACAGATTGTGGTAACTTGATGTGCTGTCGTGTGTACACAGCACTGCAAAAACTTTGAATGCTTTTTAAGTCTGTATCATGTCATATCAACTTTAAAAAAGCTCAAAGAAAAATTTAATTTCACAAAGTGCACAGCAAAAAGGTGACGTTTACATAACAAGTGTTGATACAATCAACTAGGGTAGCGACAGCAACGAAATGCAACTAACTAAGTGTACAGACAGAACAAAAATATTGTCTTTTAGTTAAATTTTGATACTTGTTTTGTAAAATAGAGTGATAAACGTTAAAATACATATTTTATTATATAGGTACCTATCTATTTTCAGTTTTTACAAATGTTATATTGAAAAAAAGACAATTTAGTATTTTGTTTTGCTATTTTCCATGACTAAAAGTATCCAATTTACTTAACAAAGTGGCTCGTGTCTAACTCAAAGTCGCGCGGATCAATTCATCGATCATAATGTTAAGCAACACTTAGCGCGATCGGCCCGTGGATAGTTGACCATCTTGTCATGTTAGACTGGAAGCCGACCCCAACATAGTTGGGAAAAGGCTAGGCAGATAATGATGACCAGGTAAATTACTTAACATTCGATAATCAACTTGTTATCATGCAAATCACCTCCAATTTAACAATCTATAAATTAGCAATAGCATATTTTATAATGATTAATGTATAACCAATTTCCTCTCAATGTGACCTAGTTAGAAGGAACACGTGCTAGAATGCACATTAATCAAATCAAATACTAATCTTAGAATATTACTCTGTAACTGCTGAACTTAGTATCTTGGGTTTACAGCTTAAACTTATCTAGGTTAGAAGATCTGTGAGGCTAGGTCTAGGAAAATTTTAATTAGAATATCTAGAATTAGGTCATTGTTTGTGGCAGATTATCGACTTATATTATTTGACTTTATCTATTATGAACTTACCTAAACCGGCCGTGAGTTGGCCGCCCAATGGTCACACAACTGTCACATCGAAAAATTTTCGCCCTCGTCGCCCATTGCCCAAAAGGTAAAGCGGGACCCTATTATTAAGACTTCGCTGTCCATCTGTCGATCTCTCACCAGTCTATACAGTGTGTACCGTGTTAGTTAGACTGTTGAAATTCTCTCTGAAGATGTGTTTCTATTGTCACTACAGTAACAAATATTGTAAATTAGACTATAACAAACGTTTTATGAATGGTACAAAACCCTTCATGCGCGAATCTGACTTGAGTTTGCTGGTTTTTTTTGAATTTGAATAGATTTTTCTTGGTATAACTACCCAATTATGATAGCAGTTGCATTTCCATACCATATGTAGGATCTTTAAAGGAAGAGCTCGTANCACACTATGCAACCGTGCATACCTATAGTGTCTGATTGAATGATAAGGATGTTTTAACAAACTAGTAATGTGGGCAGGCTAAGAGCGAGTGATAACTACCACTTTAGTTTAATTACTTCAACATATTTAATCTCACACTCTCGTTAGTTCAAATTAAAAATGGGTTTAAAAATAACCAGGTATTCCTATAATTGAATTAGGGTGCGCTACATTTAACTACCTTATTTAACATTTTGAATATATAAGTATTAACGTAAAGTGGCTAAAACTAAGCACTTCAATGTACAGACGACAGCAGGTCAAACTACCCCAATCTGTCAATTTTTTCCAATCGAACGTTAACTTTCCACTATTGTGATAAGGTTGAAAATCTTAAGCAACAATTTTACAGATTGTGGTAACTTGATGTGCTGTCGTGTGTACACAGCACTGCAAAAACTTTGAATGCTTTTTAAGTCTGTATCATGTCATATCAACTTTAAAAAAGCTCAAAGAAAAATTTAATTTCACAAAGTGCACAGCAAAAAGGTGACGTTTACATAACAAGTGTTGATACAATCAACTAGGGTAGCGACAGCAACGAAATGCAACTAACTAAGTGTACAGACAGAACAAAAATATTGTCTTTTAGTTAAATTTTGATACTTGTTTTGTAAAATAGAGTGATAAACGTTAAAATACATATTTTATTATATAGGTACCTATCTATTTTCAGTTTTTACAAATGTTATATTGAAAAAAAGACAATTTAGTATTTTGTTTTGCTATTTTCCATGACTAAAAGTATCCAATTTACTTAACAAAGTGGCTCGTGTCTAACTCAAAGTCGCGCGGATCAATTCATCGATCATAATGTTAAGCAACACTTAGCGCGATCGGCCCGTGGATAGTTGACCATCTTGTCATGTTAGACTGGAAGCCGACCCCAACATAGTTGGGAAAAGGCTAGGCAGATAATGATGACCAGGTAAATTACTTAACATTCGATAATCAACTTGTTATCATGCAAATCACCTCCAATTTAACAATCTATAAATTAGCAATAGCATATTTTATAATGATTAATGTATAACCAATTTCCTCTCAATGTGACCTAGTTAGAAGGAACACGTGCTAGAATGCACATTAATCAAATCAAATACTAATCTTAGAATATTACTCTGTAACTGCTGAACTTAGTATCTTGGGTTTACAGCTTAAACTTATCTAGGTTAGAAGATCTGTGAGGCTAGGTCTAGGAAAATTTTAATTAGAATATCTAGAATTAGGTCATTGTTTGTGGCAGATTATCGACTTATATTATTTGACTTTATCTATTATGAACTTACCTAAACCGGCCGTGAGTTGGCCGCCCAATGGTCACACAACTGTCACATCGAAAAATTTTCGCCCTCGTCGCCCATTGCCCAAAAGGTAAAGCGGGACCCTATTATTAAGACTTCGCTGTCCATCTGTCGATCTCTCACCAGTCTATACAGTGTGTACCGTGTTAGTTAGACTGTTGAAATTCTCTCTGAAGATGTGTTTCTATTGTCACTACAGTAACAAATATTGTAAATTAGACTATAACAAACGTTTTATGAATGGTACAAAACCCTTCATGCGCGAATCTGACTTGAGTTTGCTGGTTTTTTTTGAATTTGAATAGATTTTTCTTGGTATAACTACCCAATTATGATAGCAGTTGCATTTCCATACCATATGTAGGATCTTTAAAGGAAGAGCTCGTAGCTAAGTCAAAGCCGCGCGGATCGACCGATCATAAGGTTAAGCAACGCTTGGCGCGGTCGGTCCGTGGATGGGTGACCATATTATGATGATTTTCGTGTTGCACAGGGCACGGTAAATTGGTGGGTCTCGACTGTCATTTTAAATATCTCTGTCAGTCACAGTCGTTACAGGTAGCCAATCTTACCAAGGGGTATCGGATTCTCCGGGTAACGGGGTGATGGAGGTCAGGTAGGCAGTCTCTCCCGGATAAAAAGTAGCCTATAGCCTGCCTCAATAAATGGGCTAAAAATCAATACTGAAATAATTTCACCACCAGAACTAGTGGTTCCTAAGATTAGCGCTTTAAAACAAATAAACTCTTCAGCTTTATATTATTAGTATAGACATCCTTGATAACGATTATCCTTGTCCTTCTTATAGGTGGTTTTGTTTGCATACGAGACTGGAAGCCGACCCCAACGTAGTTGGGAAATGGCTACGCAGATGATGATGATGTAGGATCTTTAAAAAGCTCAAAAGCCTATTATTCCAAATAATCAAACTTCTAACATTATAACAAATAATGACCCTCAATTTAGGTCACAATATGACCCATAAGGCCTGAGACCAGCCGCCATTTTGGCGTAAAGTTAATTAATCCAGCTGATGATATCTGTAGACCCGGCCGTTTGGTCTGAACGTCGCTCTAGACTCGGATTTCATATTCAAGGACCTATGTACTTAGACAAAGATCTCGACTTACCAATGTAATAATCTATACTAATATTATAAAACTGGAGAGTTTGTTTGTTTGAACGCGCTAATCTCAGGAAGTACTGGTCCGATTTGAAAAACTTTTTCAGTGTTAGGTAGCCCATTTATCGAGGAAGGCTATAGACTACTTTTTATCCGGTGCGCCGAGTAGTTCCCACGCACGCGGGTGAAACCGCTGGCGGAAGCTATTATGAGATATAGAAGAATTCGTTTGTTTGAATACGTTAGAAGTATCAGTTGAATTAGGAAAGTAAAATTGGGAAACAGACAACAGTACATCAAGTTAACACAATCTGTCAAATTTCTGCAATAGATTTTCAACCTTATCACAAGAGTGGATGGTTAATGTTCGATTGAGAAAATTTGATAGATTCGGGTAGCTTGACCTGTTGGCGTTTGTACGCCAGATTATCTTATGCTATCTTATGGCCAGATATGGACTGATACTGAGAAAAGTAACTACGTTATACGTATATTTTTGAGAATTTAAAAAATTAAATAATGACGATGGAGCAAGAATAAAGGGAAGATTCCACTGTTGGGTACATACAACAGCAGGTCAACGTATACGAATCTATCAAATTTTACCAATCGAATATTAACCTTCCGCTATTGTGACAAGGTTGAAAATCTATTGCAGAAATTTGATAGATTGTGGTAACTCGACGTGCTGTTGTCTGTACCTATTCTCTCTCTAGCAAACAGTAACAAATTGTGTGCAAACATTTCTAAAATATCCGCAAAGCTGCTACTTATTTTTTACAATTTGGCTGGGATCTCGCTATATTTCTCCCATTAATATCCATCAATCCTAACCATATATAACAAACGAATCCTTCCAAAACACATTTCCAAACACAAATATGAATATTCCAATACATCTGTATCAAGTCACCATGAAATAACTTTTCAAGTTGTTTACGTAACTATAGGTTTTGCCTATGGAATCGCCCGTATCGTATGCAAACAAAACCCTACTAGAAAACTGCCAGAAACTTATTATTTCTAAATTAAAATGCTGAAGAGTTTATTTGTTTTAACGCGCTAGCTAATATCAAGAACTACTGGATCGATTTTAAATTCTTCGAATTATAAATGCACCATTTATCAAAGAACTACATACAATATACTTTTTATACGGGTTTACAAAGAAGTTCCCACGTTATTGATATATTTATTTTGCAAATAGACGGAAATCAACAATTTTAAGAAACAGAATACACGTTTGAGTGGACATTGCAAGAAAGTGGGTACAGCCACTAGAGGAAGCTAGTGTAACCATAGAACAATATAAAACAAAGCCCAACATAATATTTACATCAATATCCACTTGTAAAACAGGGTGTACTTATCCCCAATTCGGACGAGATCGTAAACTAGAGTGTTAAAAGTTTAGCGGTCCCTAAGCAGTGTTTACGAACTTTGACTAGGGACGGGAAATTGTTTAGAATATGTCCATGTAAATTAAAGAGATGAAGTGCAAATTGTGTGTTAGTTTCATAGCGTTGGTTTTTTGCAACTTGAACATTTTATTACCCGACTAGGGCGAAGCGAAAAAGAGGGTTATGATTTTGACCTGTTTTTTTGTGTTGTGTATGCGGATGGGCGATTGTATACATATATTTGTGTGTCTGTATCGTATGCAAACAAAACCGTATGAGAACCAGGATAATTTGTGTATATATAAATTATCACATACAATTCGCTACACTACTTTGATTACAGCATGTATTCATTATCATCATTTCAGCTACAAGAAGTCCACTGCTGAACGCAGGTCTTCGCTATGGATTTCGAAATGGATCGGTTGCAAGCGGCCTGCGACCAGCGCCTACCCTATGACCGACATCAGACCGTCCGACCGTCTCGCTGTTCTAACTGTCGTTGTTGACATCAATCAATAGACTTGTCTTTCTTCTTATTGGGTAAGGTTAATCACCTAACAAACCCTAGGTGTCAGAATTTTCACGAATCCCCTTGACTAAGTTTTCACTAAATCCTAAAACTGCTCAGTTCATTTATAAACACCTTAGGTATGTTTATCTGACATTTCAATTATCTCTCTTAAATTAAGCAGGCTAAAAATACAGTACGTAATATCAACTCATAGACTTAAACAAACACATTTCTTCGTCTAGTTCAGAAACATATTTCTGCGTTGTACAAAGATTCGTATAAAGCCATAACCAGCTGGAAGGCTAGGTATCTGAAAATGGTTCTATTAATATTTAATATGATAATGTTCTGCTTGCCTACCGTACTGTACACACGGTCTAGTCTTCTTGAGTGCTAAATTTTCCTCGGGCTAAGTGGGATGGGGTGAGGCATAAGCGACAGCGTTTTTAAAAATAACTTTAAAATTGTAATTAAAATTACCTACGCGTTATGTGGTGTCAATTTTCATCAGTCAGTCGCTCCATGGAAAACACTGGTTCTTATTTGCATCCGGTTGGACTTGAAGTCGACCCAAACGTAGTAGGAAAAAGCTAGGTAGATGATGAAATAAATTTTTAAATTTTATTTAGGTGAACATCTGATTAAGATGTTTGATCACTTTATGATTGATTGCTAGGCGCATTCGATTTAAAAAGGGAGATGTATTCTGCCTATTATTGCCATATACCTACTATATTTTCGTTTGAATATAATAGAAATCAGTGCGAAAGTTATTTTGAAACTACTGAACGGCCACACAGAAGCCTGAGCCTGAAAAATGAAGGACTGCTCTCTCTATCTGGGTGCGTGAAACAGTTACCTCGACACTCGGTTGGGATCGCGAAGAACAACTTTGTAGTCGGGCTTCTCTCGAGTTTAAATAAAAGACGGTTGTGGAGTAAACAAGTATGTATAATGCGCACACAAGACAAAAGTATATAGAACACACAGTAGAGAGAATAATGACAATAGGAACTTATAACTAGGACTGAAGTTAGGATTAGTGTAATAGCGGCACGCGGGCGGCGCTCGAGTTCGCAGAACAAACGAAGCGCGTGCGTCTCTCACCGCGGTGGGATGCTCACTCAGGCGCGCGCGGCGATAGTCGCGCGGCTCTGCTTATTTTCTATTGGTCGCGGCCGAATAGAGCTGGCGCGCGTCTTATGCTAGAGGTGCGCGGAGAGGCAATTGAGTATGGCCGTGCTACAACTTGTAAAATATTAATGGAACACGATTTCTACGCATTTTCGATCCAAAATATTGTTTAAGTGACGAGTTGTTTGCTCGCTTTCAGTTTACATCTTAGGACAGTTGGCGAGGCTCGCCATTCGCTAAAGTAATTCGCAAAAGGGAAATGTCGGTTAGCGAGGGCGGTACACTTAATTGTGATTTAGGGCATTTATTTTTTAGGTCACCCATCCCAAAATGTTGAGAACTTCTGATTAAAAGCTTCTCAAGTTCTAAGCACAAATGTTGATTATTAAGTTCAGAAAAAGTTTAAAAAGGTACAGAAAATTGTGTAGGTATTTCATCTGCTTTACGAGGGAACTTCTTCCTATATCGGATGAAGTGTAACCTATGTCATCTGGGGTTAATTTAGCTTCCTAGCAGCGAAATGATTTTTCAAATCTGTTCAATGGTTTTGGAGCCAGCTTTCTGAGTTTATAATAAAGTATAGTTAGTTAGATAAAAGATTTAAAGATCATTAATTTGTGTCACAAATAATGCCTACCTTTTCAAGTACCGACAACAGCACTGCCCCCGTTATTATAATCACAGTAAGTACAAAAAAGTAAAATGCGGCAAATTGACGATTTCCAATTTTTTTATTTAAATTGATGTATCTTAAAAACTATTGCAAATATCTTAGATTTTTAAACGGATTTTTAAAGAATAGCTTATGTAGATTAATTCCTCATATAATATATATTAATGACAGTTATATTTTTTATTTTATCGAACAAAATATAACTACAACATACTACTTCTATAAGCCCAAATAGAACTATACTGTAAATATGATTAACAAACGTCTTATATCCATAAAAATAAAAAATGAGTTTGGTACCAATTTTGGTACAGTAAGTTCATTTACTGTATTTGGCTTAACAAACGGTACGATTTTAGAAACACTTACTGTGATTATGCTTAACTTATCTTTGTTAAAAAAGTAGATATAAAAAAAAGAAAAATAGTTCCATGTAGATCTTGATTTCGGGATTTCGATTCTGTGAAGAAAGTCATAATACCAGTAACACCACTTACTGTATTTATTACAACGGGGGCAGAGCAGGTCACGGTACCCGAATCTTTCAAATTTTACCAGTCAATCGAACCTACCTGCATTTTGATAGGGTTGAAACTCTATTGCAAAAATTTACCAGATTGCAGTAACTTGATGTGCTGTCTGTACCTTCGTCGAATAGTAAGAAAAAGAAACATGTGAAATGAGACCCACCTCCTTTTTGGGAAGTCGGATAAAAGTAGGCCGTTTTTAACATTTCGCTTTAATTTTTTAGCCTAAATATATTAAGGTTGAGTAGCTTAATAGTTTTCTAGGTCACAAAGTAATCCATAGAGACTGAACTGCCTAGTTTTTGGTAAATTAATCACCTGCCGTTAATTTCCATAGACAAGAATATCCATTATGAGTTTTAAAAGTATCATGGTTACTAGGACTAGCGTTTTTGTCTGGCTTTGCTTGTAATTTATGGACACAGTTCATATTGGACCTGTAGGAAAATACTCTTCTGTTTGAAAACAGGAAACTTACGTGTAAAGATAATTACGTCATTATGTTTATTTCCTGATATAATCTGGGAGCCTTAAAGTTAAGAGTGGATAGGTTACTTCTAGGCTGTGTATCAGGTGCCATGGCGGTCCAAGGAGTGCCCATCATAAATTAAAAAAACATTTTTGAAGTCGGAAAACATCTGTGATGTCAGTCGTAACGTTATCATCCTCCTGCCCTCACCAAAATTTTATTTCGGCGTCAGCGCAGCATGCTTTCTCCTTCCATACTCTTCTGTCGTCATCAGCCATCATCTCACAAATAATATTCTTTCTAACCACATCTCCTTCACACAATCCATCCATCGTTTCTTTGGTCGTCCTTTTCCACTATCTCCTTCTACGTTCATGCCCAACCTTCCTGACCACATGACCCTCATTTCTCGTGTCATATAGGTACCATAATGCTTGTCCTTCATTCTTCTAATGACCAAAATAAAGGAAAAAGGTACAAAATAATTTTGAAAATGTCCCCAACCTAGGCTAGGATTTATAGACCATTATTATACAAGAACCTCCTTCACGAACAAAGGCGACGGCAGCTTAATGACGCGCAAGTATCGAGTTACAGTTTACTTTAATGTTTATTGAAGTACTAGTTTTTGCCTACGGTTTCATCTATTTCGTATTACAACTTTTATTAATATCTTCTCGGTGAGTCGATGGCAATAAATTAATCATAAATTTTAGAAGCCCCGTAGTTCGTCACGTAGGTACACGGCATTTTCAGTGGTGGTAATAACAGCTTCCAAGCCAATTGATGCCCACAGCGTTTGTTCTCCTAGGAGACCAGTCAACTGCGCTGGGTTTGTGTCGACACAGATGCACGCTTTGTTCTCTCACAGTTACAGGTATACTGTCATATTCTGATGGCAATCCGGTTCAACCGGGATAAGAAAGGAGGCTGATATATTTTCGCATTTGCAATGCTTTGCGCGTTTAAGAAGTAAAATGCTCATATTCCATGTATAAAATGAAATGTTCTCACAATGCGTAATGTCACATTCACTAAAGTCGTCACTTACGTGAATAGGAACGTTATCACTTTTTCTGAGCTAGGGATTTTGAAGGGTTACAAAATGGAACGGCTGTGTGAAGTAACGGCTGTTGTATGTCATTAGGTGTTTAGGGTTAGGTTTCTATACATGTCCGTTGAGAAAGATAAAATTTTAATTATTTTCGAAGTGAACTTTTAAACTCTTTAAACACTTAAGTTATTATTAAAGGCTAGTTCAGACCAGATAGTTATAATGCAAATTATAACTATCTGGTCAAATGCAAAGGATTGACTTTAATAAGTAGAGAGTGTATTTGAAGTGACGTTTCTGATTCAGATGATCTTATATGTAGATAGTTGACTTATGTATTAAGTCCCTGGAAACCAAACTAAGATGATTTTTTCACATTGCACTTATTTTGGTTTTAAAGTCAACGTAAGTCATACAGCATAAAATTATCATAAAACTTACTAAAAAAAAAACTTTTTGAACGCCAGTTTTGTTCTACATAGCAGTGCCATTACTTTTTTTAGTCAAACCCAGAGGTACTGTGATGTAGGCAATGTCGCGAACTTTATACAGCCAATGGACTGAAAAAGGTTTAATGGTTTCAAAAAAATAATTCAACCGCCTATTTTTTTGGCGGCTGAAACCTAACCTAGGTTAGTGAATTATGCTATTTTAATATGATGACGAAATATTGGTTCGATGCGGTATGTTTATGGATGATAGACTCTACTTCTTTATTATCCAAGCTTATTATATTTATGCAAATTTATTTAGGCTTACGTTTTAGGTTCTAGTAGTTATATTTTTTACTTATTTCTAGTATGTTTTGGTTCAGAGCGAGAAGACGTTAATTATAGTCGCAGAAATTATATGTGTCAATTATAGTCGTAGATTCTTTCGAATTTCAAAGCAATATTTCTCTATCTTTCTAGCCATCTCGCGTGGTGGGTTACTTTCCTGATTTTTCCTCTCCAATTCGCTCTATTTTCGACGTCGCTCTCCAACAATGGTATTCCTTCATATCCTTCATACTACTTTCTTCCATCTTATTCCACAAAATAGTAAATACCTAATTAAAAAAATAAGTACTTTTGGTTAAATAAACTCAAACATAAAAAGTGTTATAAAAGATAAACCTTTTTCTTACATAATAATTAGGCTTTTAGGATTCACTCAAGGCAATTAAAGGAACAACTTTGAAAGACAATAATGACGACTATTTCAATCTGTGACCAAACACACGTAAATTCATTCTAGTGTACAAATGAAAGTGTTGCTAGAGGAAAAAATGCGAGGCAACGCATTGAAAAAAACATTTCATTTCTTTAGAATTCCGTTGCCAGCGAGTTTTGATGAAAACGCAATTCACTCTTTTTCAACTATTTTTAAATTGTGGTTAGCAGCGAAAATGCAAGGCTTTTCAGCAAGTACTTACATAACATGTATATAATAACTTTTTAGTAGTGAAAAACCACTGCTATGGGTCAATGGTCTATTTGGTAGCTGGCTCCTCTAAAGGGTTCAATGACCTTACGACATCCCGCCATTTTTACCTTATCTTCTCTGGTTATTTAATTATTGCTTCAACGTACTATAAAATGCTTTATTCCTGTAATCTGCTATCCTTGAGGAAGATAGTAACAGCCTGATCCTCATTAATTTGTGGCTGAATCAGCTGAGTGCGAACATCAATCTACCTTAGCGCGCTAAATGTCACCGGCCTGGCAACATGGCGCTAAGGTTTGAATTGAGCATTTTTCCTATGAAACTAAAAAAATAGTTAAGTTATAATATAATAGTTCTGAATATTTCTCTTTTTGGTTTTTAGAATTTTGAAGATGCACACAAATTATCACAGTAGCAAAATTATTAACTTTTCAATGAATTAATAAACCAAACAATAACGCAACCAGCCATAAGTTTGTAATTCCATTAAAAAAAAGTTTGCAAATATTCTGTCAGAACTCATTATAACATTCAAATTCAAATATCGAGCACATCAACAATTCGCGCGGTGGAAATATTTAAAAAAGGAATACACAAATTGCATTATAATGGCGGTGGCCCATAAGCCGGCCAATGAGCGTGTTTGGAAATCAGCTGTTGAGGAAATCGCGTGCTGCCGCACTGCGACGGCTGATCGATCGCGACCGCGGCCGCTTGCACGCACTGCCCATTACGGACGGAGGAATACGGCTACCTTCGTAAATCGGTCGGGTTACGTGCCTAAGATAAGAAATGGCAGCAGATGGGACATTGCTTTACTGCGCCTTGAAAAGTAAATTGAGTTCTTAGAGTTGAGTGTGTCGTCAAATGTAACTTTAATTTTAAATTAAAGTTACATTTGTTGATGACTGGAGCATGCTGCAATATCTTGATTTCAGTGTTAAAACGTTATGTGATAATTTAATTGAAAAAAAATGTATCAAAGTATTCTCATAACAGAATAATCTTTTATTCAAATTTGAATGAAGACTTATCTTTTAATCAAAATTGAGTATTTCGGAGAATAAACTGAAAAAATCTGCATCCTTTTTGCAAAGGAAATCATCACAGTTTTATGCTGTAGCAACACATGAAAATCTTTCTACGTGTCTGAAATAACATGGTCGCTTCTGCAGAATTTTGTATTCTGTGATTAAACAAATTCAAATTTGGAAGGCGCTTGGAATGGCGACTTGGCGCGGTATAAGTTAATTGGGTTCTTTATATGGGAACGATTGTTTGTGGTTTGTTTTTGGTTGTAATTTATATTTCTCTTATTGTTTTAGGTTTTGTTATGAGGGCAATAGAGGTCGAAGTTGCTGAGTTGGGTAAGATTGTATATGTACATATATTTTTATTAAATATACCGTGATCAAATTATGCTTTGAGTATCTGTATAGTTATTATTTAAGTACCTACTAAACATTATGATATTTATATGGTCATGGTGATTCAATAGATTCATTTTCATTAGTCATTATTTTATATCCAAAATTGGCAGCAGGAGTAATATTATTTATTCAAAAAATTAAATTAACATTTAATTGATTAAATAATTTGAACATCGAACGTCTTTTATTCGAATTAGGAACACCAGCAACCGGCGTTCCATATTAATCGCCTGCTTACTTTTAAAAACCGGCCAAGTGCGAGTCGGACTCGCACACGAAGGGTTCCGTTCCAATATCTATGAAAAATAAACGTACTTATTACCTACAATTAGGCAAAACACAAATATATGAATAACAAAGTTATAATTTGCGGTTACTGAAAAAGAGCTATATCTCAAAAACCACTAACTGTATCTTGTTCAAATCAATTTTGGTTAGTAGTTTTTATTGAGATCTATAACATATATTTTTTTCAGATTTTTCACTTTGGTAGTTTAGAAATTACAGGGGGGGACACCCATTTTGGCACTTTGGGATGTCTTCTCTAAAATGATGACTTTATGAAAAAATGGTTTTAGAAACCTCAATCTCATTTTTAAAGACCTATCTATAGACACCCCACAAGTATAGGTTAGATGAAATTTTTTTTTTTTAGTTTCAGTTCCATGTATGGGGAGCCCCCTTTATTTTATTTTTTTTTATTTTTTCATAAGAATCGTAAAGCGGTCAATGAAATAATCTACCTACCGAGTTTTAACTGTGTAGTCCTAATAGTTTCGGAATAAAGTGGCTGTGGACATACGGACGGAACGGCAGACAGACGAAACCAGAACAGACAGACAGACAGACAGACAGACAGACAGACAGACAGACAGACATGACGAATCTATAAGGGTTCCGTTTTTTGCCATTCGGCTACGGAACCCTAAAAAGGAACGATTTCTATTTCTTTTCGGCCAGTAATTTTTCGTCTGTAATTTTCCGGTCGACGGTGTTGTCTTTCCTTGAACCTTGAATCAAACATGGCTGCTTATGCAATAATAAATTATCCATAATGATAACTTTATAAAACCAATTGGTCATTGAATTGGAATTATAGCTTTTATATAGGACAAAATACATTTATTGATTTGATATTGCCATTTTAAGTCAAAAGTTTAAAACAGATATTTTGTATAAAAAAACGAAACAAAATTTTAATACGATATCCGACACCATAAATTAAAAATGTAAGTGCCCATTTCACAGGTTCCAGATAAAGTTCTAGACAGCTAACTAATAGATACTACCATAAAAACTAGTCATAATTAAAACTGTTTGTATGGCATTATCAGATAGTAACTTAGATATTAAGTATCATTAGTTATTTCAAAAAGGTTATGCAACCTGCTTTATGCTGTTGTCACATAACTCGGGGTGACACGTTGCATTTGCACGGTCACAAATGCAAGTGGATTGCATACTGCAGTGGTGAGGCATATTTACTTATGGCAACTTCAATTTGTTTAATAGTTCGAAGGGTTTGAGGAGTTCGTCGCTAAGTAACAGTAGTACAGACGACAGCAGGTCAACGTATACAAATCTGTCATATTTTACCAATCGAACATCAACCTACCTCCATTGTGATAAGGTTGAAAATCTATTGCAGAAATTTGACAGATTGTGGTAACTTGATGTGCTGTTGTCTGTACATTATAAGATTAAGCATTGCTTGGCAGGATTGGTTTGTGGATGGGTGACTAGGCCAAGTTTACGTAAAGGACATAGGCGTCCCAAATTATATACTTTATTTATAAAGGTCTAGCAATTCAAGGTCTGTGATAATGAATTAATTATTATTGGGAATTAAACGGAGTCAATTAAGAATAAAATGAATATATTGTTAGCTAACTGTTCTCAGCGGTTGTATTTGCGTACTGAAAGAACTACTTTTCACAACTGGGTAAAAAATAGCCTATTTTTAACCGACTTCCCAAAAAGGAAGAGGTTCTCGTATTTTTTTTTATGTATGTTAATCCATATCTCCGGCAGTTATAGACCGATTTGAGAAATTCTTTTTGTGTTTGAAAGAGTACGATGTCGGTGTGGTCCCATGGTAAGGAGACCAGGATCTGATGATGGGATCCTGGAGAAATTGAGAGAACTCTTCAAATTTCGTACGCTTTTTTACGTCGATGATACTATTACAGTACCGACTGTCACTGTGGGTGGGTATGAGTATTAAAGATATTATAGTTTTAGACCCGAAAACTGAAAAGCATAAAATAAAAAAAAC
>NWSH02000537.1:12925674-12941253 GCA_002382865.2 Heliothis virescens
ATTCTGCAGCCTCGACGAAACATCAAGGTGTTCGTCGAGATTACGCCAGCGTCGCCGGTAGTACAGTGGGTACTACAAAGAAGCCTGTGCTCGTAAAGGGATCAGATCAGGCTGATGATGATGGGTTCGTGACGGTGCAAAGAAAGAAGCGCCGTCAGCGAACTAACAAGAATCGCTGCGGCACGGCTCCTGCGGAGACCAACATCAAAATCCGTGCTGCAAAGCCGAACACCCCGGTGTACATCTCCCGCCTACACTACACCACTAAGGCGGAGGACATTGTGGAGTACGTGCGTCAGAAGTTGAAGTACGCCCCGAGAGTGCAGCTGCTGGAGTCGCGCCATAACGCCAACTTCAAGGCGTTCGTGGTGCGAGTGCCCACATGTTTCCTGCACCTCGTGTTGGACGAGAACTTCTGGCCACAGGACGTGGTGTTCCGTCGCTTCCGCGGACAAGTGCCACTCGAGCGCACAGTGACGTAGTGCATAGGAAGTGATACTAACATAGATTTAAGTTATATCTACTAACAAGACTCTGTATATTCCATATGTATGTTACTTTAAGGTATATATCTATGGGCCTTAGTTGCCTGATAATAAAGGTTTAAATAAAAAAAAATAAAAAAAAATAATCAGTTCAGTGCGATGCGCGGCCGAGTACGGACGCGTTTGCGCTGCACTGTATGAATTTTATATTCGCGAATTGCGCGGCTCTAGCCGCTGCCCGGTTTTCGCTATGAGTTCTCAACCGCTCATAGCCAATGAAGTGCTGGCATTTATTAAACATGCCATCGACTACATGGACGAGGTCAGCATCTTGCAGATCTGCAAGTCTTCGTTCAAGGAGGATGAAGTTAGCAGTGCCAAGTTGCTGCTATTCACGACGCTTGGCAAAGTTAGCCAGATGCCGTCTCGTCGAAGGGATGGCACAGAGAAGAGTCTCCAGGACATCGTAACGTTGTTGAAGGAGACCGACCCCGACGACGTGCCGGAATTCGTGGCGAAGGATCTGCACAAGCTTCCTCCCGTCACGTTCGACCACGTAGATGTGACCAGGCTGCTAAAGGATATTACGCTCCTGAAGCAAAGCCAGGCCGAGATGCAGCATCAGCTGGAGGCGTCTAAGAATACCATCAGTGATCTACGGGCAGAAGTAGTATCATTGCGCAATGCAATTTCTGCAAGTAGGTCACCTACCGCCAGCGACGTCGCAAATGTGAACACGCGTCGCGGGGCGCAAAACGCCTCAATCTGCAGTTTCGAGTCGGCGGGCTCGAATGCGTCACCAGCTGCCGAGAATGCATGCGCTGCAACGTGTGCCGCCGCCGTCCCCGTCTCGACACCGGTGGAGACGATGACTTGTGTAGGTTCGGCGACCCCCAAACGAGCCTACGCAGCAATTGTAGCCGCTAACAAGCCTGTTGAGCCACAAAACTCGCAGGCTAAATTAGCGGGAAAAACAAAAGGGGGTAAACGTAGCCGGTCAAAACCAAACCAGGTTTTGAAAAGGCAGGGTCCGAAGGAGGACACGTGCGACAAGGATGGCTTCATTAAGGTGGAGAAGAGGAAGAAGAAGAAGCCTCCCTGTCGGAACCAGTGTGGTACTGCGCTGGCAGGACCCAACATGCTGCTGCGTCCAGCAACTCCGACGACGCTGCTGTACGTGTCCAGACTGCACCACTCCACGAAGGTTGAGGAGGTCGTGGAGTATCTGCGCGTCAAGACCAGCTGGACCTTGAGGGTGGAGAGGTTGGNAAAGGCTGGGTCCAAAGGAAGACACGTGCGACAAGGATGGCTTCATTAAGAAGAAGCCTCCTTGTCGGAACCAGTGTGGTACTGCGCTGGCAGGACCCAACATGCTGCTGCGTCCAGCAACTCCGACGACGCTGCTGTACGTGTCCAGACTGCACCACTCCACGAAGGTTGAGGAGGTCGTGGAGTATCTGCGCGTCAAGACCAGCTGGACCTTGAGGGTGGAGAGGTTGGAGCCGAGTCACAAAACGAACTTTAAGTCGTTCGTGGTGCGTGTTCCAACACATTCTCTGGAAAAGTTCCTCAAGGAAGATTTCTGGCCGATGGGTGTTATGTACCGCCGGTTTCGTGGCCAGCTACGTGACACCAGTCAGCGTAACACGACGCCGACACTTCGTGTACATTAGTTTTTAAGAATGTTTATGTTTAATATGTATTTATAGTATGTTTAAGTTTTATATAAATATAGTATTGTATTTATTAATATGGGCCTTGATGCCTGAAATAAATGGATAAATAAAAAAAAAAAAATAAAATAAAATAATATCATAATCAATATTTTAGTTTGTATTCATAACATGTTCTTCAGATTGTTTGACAGCTAGTTTTAGTACGCGTGCGGACCTAGTAAACATTATCAACGCTATAAAACAAAAGCAAGTTATAAATAAGGAATTTAGTGATTCAATATTACGCAACATGCGTTCGCCCGTGCAACATGGTCGGTACTGGCACAACCCCACGCGGGACGCCAGAAGCAGCACCCCTCGTGGCCCGCAAATATTGTCGCGAGTCAACTTCTGTCATTATTAACTGTCAGTCGTAACATATCCGACGATGTTAACGTGGCTATTTTGAAAATTATCCATAGAAAATATTTTTTTGTTGCTAATACTAAAAGAAGGGTCTTTTAAGTAGTGATTAGTGAAATAAAAAGAAAATGGCAAAAATTCATATCCGACAATGTTAATAGGGATAGGCGAAGTATTAGCTTCTGTTAGCACTTTTACTCGCGTCCTGTGGTCCCAATTCACGCACCCAGATAAGCGCTTCGATACATGGGAAATCTCAGACGGAAAGATTTTTTTAAATCGGTTCAGTAGTTTCGAAGATAAGTGCGTTCAGAAAACAACATTTTTCGGCTTTATAAAGTAAGTATAGATGAACATTCAGGTATTTAGGGCCTAATCATTGAAAGAGCTTTAGTTTTCCATTCAATTTTTATAACACTTTCTTGAACATCGTATTAAATTAATTCAAATCAAATGTCCCACAAAAAGCCTATCCACATAGTCACTAGTCACAGTAAAAAAAATAGTATTTACATAAAAATATTAAATTCAATAAAAAGTTACAACTTCATAGAGTCACTCGTAAAACGACAAGATCCTTGTTATACTTCCTAAGGGCGCTCCCGGGCGAAGATGGGAGTCGCATACTAATGTACCAGCCGAAACATCGGGATAGTAAACACTGCAGATTATTATTGAATACTAAGATGGAAGTCGGAAGTTAAGGGGCTTAATATTTAAATGAAGTACTATTAGATATCGTGGCTGAGGACTGTTCTTCAAGAGAAAAATCAGGGAAGCCTACGCCACCACATATGGGATACATAGCAGGAAAGAGAGAGAGTAGCTATGTAGCAGCTTAACGGGTCATTTGATCGTAAGGTTAATAACTGTTCGTCGGGTCGCTCCGTGGATGGGTGACACAGGTGCACTCCCTATTTCCTCACTCTCATAAACCGATGGGGAGGCAATCCGACCCGACCGGAGAGAAATCAGGCGCAGGACCGACATTAACGTGCTCTCCGATGTACGGGTGTATCAATCACCAACTTCCAACACCGGGCTTCTTTGTGAAAGTTTCTAAAACCCACAAAGCGATTTCGGCCCGTCCCGGGAATCGAACCCGAGACCTAATGCATAGCAGTCAGCTATGCGACCACTAGACCAACGAGGCAGGTCGTAAAGGTAACTAGATTGAAAGGAGCAGATGGGCAGTCTCGCCATGGCACTAGCACTCCAGCAACATAAACTGCATCCAGTGAGACTGGAAATCAACCCCAATATATTTGGTAAAAGGCTAGGCAGATGATAAAGTAATCATTTCAGGATGGAAGGGTTTAACATTTAGATGAAATATTATTGGAAACCTTGATTGTAGAATTTGGTCCTAAAGCTAGCACTAGATTGCTTTGAAGATTACGTCTAATATAATCCTGAGTTAGAATTGCGATTCAATAGAAACAGAAGTTTAATAGCCAAGAAAATTATATGACCTGAAGCTCAAGCATTTTATGGGAACTTTGAATTGAGACTTTTTAAGCTGAAAACTTCGTTTTGTTGAAAGCGTTTATCTCAAAAACTACTGGTCCGATTTGAAATATTATTGGTGTGTTGTGAAGCCCTTTTATTGAAGAACGCTATGGATTTTCTCAGTGTGTCATGTACTTAGATTATAAAATCACGGGACAAAAACGTGGAAGGAAGCTAGTTCTTAGATAAAATCGCTTACTGCTTTCTCGGATTTACAATTTGATGGGTTTCAACGTGAAGAGGGATTGTCAGTTCTGTCTTTTTTTTAGCAAGGATTAGTTGTTACAGCCTATAACGTCTGTATAGTTGTTATACTTATAGCCGGTTGTGTCGGATTGCCATCCCTTCGGGCTATGAGAGTGAGGGAATAGGGAGTGCATCTGTGTCAGCGCAAATGCCTGTGCACTATAATATGCCCTGCGCAGCTGGCTGATCTCCTTACATGAGAAAACCGCCGTGGCCGATAATCAGCTAGGACGCCATCATCATCATCGTATAGCAACGATTATTATAAGGCTCAGTTGATGAAGGGTTGGCCCGGGATTAGAGTGCCAGCATTTAAACGCTATCATTAATCATTTTATCTCATAGATGTCAGATGTTCGACCACCGTAATGGCCGTTACTGGGTGTTTTTTCTCTGTAGGTATCTTAATGTAAATTAATATTTTTATCAATTTATATCACTAGCTGTTTCCCCGTCGTTTCACTTGTATCCCGGGGAAACTTCTGCTCGTACCTGGATAAAATACAGCCTATGTCACTAGGGCCCAGCTTCTCAGATGAGAAGGATTTTTTTTAAATCGGTGTAGTAGTTTCGGAGCCACTATAAACACTACAAAAACAAATGTCTCCTCTTTATTAAGTTAGTAAGTTTATAGTGTAATAAGCATTGGGATGTGCTATGAAATCCCTTAATTTGTAAGGAAGTTTCGCATTGAAATACCAGTAACATTTCGCCTACCGGAAAGATGAATTCAAAACTCATACGTTAGACAATTTTATTCAGACAGAATTGATTTTCTACTGTCTCATAATTAACTGTATACGAGCGGTTAAAATTAAACAATAAATAAAGGCCCATTTACACATTGCGATTTCATTGCCCGTTGCTTGCCATTTTATTGCAGGAATATTTGACAGGCGACAATTAATTATTGCGCGATTACGATTACACAGTGCAAGTAGCATCTTGCTCCAGTAAAATGGCAAGCAACGGGTAATGAAACCGCAATGTGTAAACGGGCCTTAGGAGTCCAAACGTTCATAGTATAACCAAACAAAATAGAAGCACTCTTTACCAAAATATTTAGCTTGAACGCCAAAATTCTAAAAACCACAAATTGCAATAGATTACATCAAATAAGAAATAACTATTGATACCCGAAAGTAGCTGTAAGCCAGAAAACGGTTTCCGTTCGCTTGAAAAGTTCCTCGATTCACCCGGATTTACTTGACATTTGCTTTGTGTAACTGGTGTCATTATTCACGAGTCCGTGTGAGTAGGTACTTTATGTCGAAACTCCAATACCAAGTCAGATTTTTTTATATAACTTGTTAGTTTCTGCTCTTAGGGAACTACTTTCCAGACTCATACAAAAAGATGCCAATTTACTTATCAGAGTGTCAGCTTCTTGCATATCAAATTTTATCAAAATTGATCGAGTCGTTTGCGCTTGAAGAAGCAACAAATATAATTGCGTTCTTTTTAAATGGCAGTATCACAATCAATAAAAAGTTAAAATTAAACAAGGCTCTCCAATGCGTCTTCTGCCTGCCTTTTCCTGAAAATCCAAATGTGAAAATTGTGTTTTATTTCAACGTTGACAATCTTTTAAATGGCTTATTACAACAAACACAAATATCCAAAATTATATCGTGAGAAAGAAATATAGATACCAAAAACCTTCATACTTAAACCAAAGACTGTCTGAAAGTCAAATTGCTACAAATGATCTCAAAAAAAAAACAACATTGGCTTATAACAATTCTATCTCTAAAACGCTTAAAAATGGCAAAATCTTAGATTTTTATCAGTGTACAAATGACTAACACAACTATACTGATTGCTAACAGTTTCACCGTATGTAGGCAATCAGAGCAGCCCGAACAATACAGTTTATGATGCGCCGGCGCCGATAGTGAAAGTAATGAGTCAAGATATTTATGTTGCATCTTCTAAATAATACTAACTTCTAATGCAGCGAAGATTTCATTGAGGTGTAGCTAAAATACTGGTTTGTTTTCAATTGTATTATATTACTAGCTTGTGCCAGTGGTTTTAGCCGCATCCCGTGGGAACTACTCGGCGCACCCGGGTAAAATGTAGCCTGTAGCCTTCCTCGATAAATGGGCTATCTAACACCGAAAGAATTTTTCAAATCGGACCAGTAGTTCCTGAGATTAGCGCGCTCAAACAAACAAACCAACTCTTAAGCTTTATAGCAACTTCTTATCCGGGTGCACGGAGTAGCTCCCACAGGACACTAGTGAAACCACTGGCGGAACTTACAGTAATTTTTTTATTTTATTCATGAGTTTTTCGTTTTCTTGGCAATTAAGTGATAATTGCCAAGAAAACGCTCTACGGGTAATAAAAGTAATTATTGTTAAATCTTTCATAAATTTTAGTTACCCCCTAAAAACAAAAGAATCATTATTTAACTAAGAGAATACCAGAAGGTACAGACGACAGCAACCTACCCCAATCTGTTAAATTTTACCAATCGAACATTAACCTTCGACTGTTGTGATAAGGTTTAAAATCTATTGAAGAAATTTGACAAATTGTGGTAGGTTGATGTGCTGGCGTCTGTACCAAAGAACAAATTACAAATTGGGTTATCAAATATTAAAATTTACGAAATAGGTCTCGTAAAACTTAGGTAACAAATTAGGAAGAATAAATTGAATTGGACACGTTTTAGGTAGCAGGCAGGATCGCCAAAGGACCAATTTATTGTAGACCTGCTTATTAATTTGTATGAATATTGTATAGAAGACAAAATAATTGGTAGCTACATCAACTTGTACAAAAATGTTGAAATCAAATAAATTAACTGAAACGTAATAGTTTCTTTACACGGAATAGATAATTTTTGTCAAAAACTAGTCGTAATTTATAATTTTCAAGAATAACGAAAGTCTTAGAATTTTTTTAAGTGTAATACGAAAGCCCCCAAAGCCTTACAATTTCCTTAAAAGCAGACGGAAACAAATCCAAAAAATAAAAACGTAAAATAAGACATTAAATACTAATTACTCAACCGTACTAAGTCCGCTAACAATCATGCTGGTTGTGCTAAAGTGATAAATGTCAGGACAACAAATGGGGCATGTCCCTGCAGTCCTGTGAGACTTATCGCCCCGAACCGGAGCCTCCGCAACCCGCTATAAATAGAGCCTTCTCTAAACCAGTGACCAGCGCCATAATGTCAAGTCATTCCGATTATATCATTATCGATTGTAACAACCATGGCATTCTGTCGAACAGCTGAGCTGCCGGTCCGAGGTTATTTAGCCGGGTTGTTTAGACGCAATGCAGATCACGTGTGCGCTGAAAAACCTACAGCGGCTTCTGTATACGCCCTACGACATATTCCATCTCTATCGTTCACATAAAAGAAATGTTAAGTTAGAACGAAAAGACGGCTTTGGGGTTGAGTCCAGTCGCCGACGCGTCTGCGTGTCGCGCACACCCGCCGGTCGATGCCGGAGGATTGCGCGCGCAAGTGTCTACCTCACGGGCCGTTCCAATCCATTCCGATCGGAGTTCTCGTGCCGAGCGGTCGATTCATACGCTAGCCCTGGGCGAACCGTCGGCAGTCGCGCCGGCGCCGCCGTCGGCGATGGACCACGACGAGGACAGGTCCTTGTCTCTGGGGACGGAGGTCTCTGCCTCCGTGCCCCCACCGAGCCCTCTCACGGGATGTTATTTGCTCGCGGTGATCGGGGAGCCCCACACTCACGAGCACAAGGAGATTATTCTGCAGCGACTTGTTAAAGGTGAGTAGGCTGCTCAGTTTGTTGCCTTTTCATCTGAAAAAATCGGAACTGTCAAAGTGACAGCTGTCAAATTGGGAGAAAATTCAATTTGCCGGCGAGCGTCTGTTGTGGAATTAGAAACGTAATTTTTTTAGCATCACAACACGCACTTTCTCCATTGATTCTTTCCGATGGAAACGATAGAGTTCCGATGTTTTCTGAATGTTTATTTCTAAGGTAAACAACGTGGTTATTTTGTGTATTTCACGGGTAAAATGTTCGATGTGCCGGTAAAATATAACGTCCGTGTGAAATTAGGAGAAATGTGATGTAATGCGGTAATAATGTGTAGGTGATGGTTCGTTTACCGGCGTTGTCTATTTTTCCTGTTACGTCACCGGTGACGTAGTTTCGGTAACTATAAGGTCGGCAAATAATTTAATGAAAAGACTGCGGCAAACACCGCAGGACACACTATATAAATTACGTAATACTTTTACTTTATTTTCACTGAATTACGAGCTAAGTCTATAAAAGCAACAATACCTGCAATGAAAAGTAAGCATGATTTATTCACTAAGGAATGCCGGTTGTTTAAAGTTATAAAATACTGTCAATTTATTATGACAAGTTGCTGCGTAACTAGTTCAATTTACGATTACTGCGGCAAAAACAAACTAGCATTTTTTTAGCCAATCAATCCATTTATTTCTCGGTTTATATCCGATACTTATTGTTATACTTCAATGGCCTACATTAGTCATTTTACAAAATCACAATACAAGATACCGGCGGCCGATAACGGGAAGATATCTTTAGGAATGTGAATCAAAAGATTCAATTTCGCGGAATGGAACACGAATCGAAATTCGAAAATACTTTTTGCTTGAAAAAAGAAAGATGGCGGTTTCTAATTATTCTGAAATACGAATTTGTCATGTTTTCAGCAAAATTCTATATTTGAACGAATTTTTTTTTGTTCGTTACGGCCAGTATCACAGGTTCAAGACAAAGTTCTACATAGCTATATGACATATCATGCCATAGAAAAAGTAGTCAACATTAAAAGCGTTTCTATGGCACTATCTGTCAGACAGCTACCTGGAACTTTATCTGGAACCTGTGAAACTGACAGCTAATCTTGCATTAGGAGAAAGATATGGTTGAGCACTTGAGCAGCTGTTTTGCCGGCGAAAAGGTCAATGCAATGCGCTTTAACTTGCAGAGGTCACCCGGCCGGTATCCGCAAGGTATTAGGAAATATTCTACGTATAGGATCGAAGGACCAAATTTTAGGACAATGCGGATTTAAGGACCAACTCTACTGGTCCTATTTTTGTTTATTCAAAGTATATTGACTTTTGAATAAAATTTTGGAACATGGTTGGTTTTTAAGTAATGAGGCTGATCTCAGTTGCTTGATGCCATATTCTATAATAGATATGCAGGAAATAGAAATTATTAAAAGTATTAAGCCCGAAAATTATAAATCCTTAACAGGTTCTCTTAGACTTCATGATTAATTGATTTTAATGCAGTAACTTGACTGCAGAAGTTTATCCCTTCTCCCTATTTTCTTTTTATAAATGCATTTATATTTTCTTTTTCATTACTTACATTGAAGGCGTTTAAACGCAATGAATAAGCGTTACACCAAAATACGCACCAGATAACAAAATGATGCGACAAAGATAAAACATTATCGATAAATAAATAAACAATTCATGATTACGTTGTACAGAAGACAGCACATCAATGTCCCACATTCTGTCAAATTTCTGCAATAGATTTTCAACCTTATCACAATGGTGGAAGGTTAATGTTCGATTGGTAAAATTTGATAGATTCGGATACCTTGTCAGTACTATCTTGATTTTATCGACATTTTGCGTAAAATAGTAACAATTTGGGAAGTTTAAATGCACATACGGTTTGCAATTGCGGTCTGTTCGTCTTTTATGATATATTTGTTTATTCAATTGCATTCAAACAATGCAATGTTTTCCGCCTGAAATATTTATCGATACTTTCAGTAATATGTAGATAACAGTTGATATTTTCTTTTTGATGTCTGATACAGAATTTTCATCTAATAAAAAGCTGAAGAATTTTGTTTGTTTGCTTATAAGCGCTGATGTCAGGAGTCACCAGCCCATTTTGATCAAGGAAGGATATTTTTTACCCGGTTGCGGGATATGGTTTTCCTGAGATACGGGAGAATGTAGAGCAGTTAATATTATAAAGCTGAAGGTTTAGCTTGTTTGTTTGAACGCGCTAATCTCAGGAACTGCTGGTCCGATTTGAAAAATTATTTCAGTGTTAGATAGCCCATTTATCGAGGAAGGATGTAGGCTACTTTTTATCCGGGTGCGCCTAGTAGTTTCCACGGGACGCGGGTGAAACGGCTGGCAGAAGCTAGTAACAAATAAAATTATTGACTATATCCTAGTTTAGAATTATTATAATTATAGCGGCTAAAACTGCCTTCCTTGTTTGATTAAAAGCCTCAAGACAATATAAACAGGAAGTAAGCAGAACACAATGTTGCCAAATATTTGCCCTTCCTTGACCTACCTTAATATTTTGCCGCAGTTAACGGTTATACAACGTAACTGTTTTACTGAAAATATATAAAGATATTTGTAACTATAAATCAATATCATAGACATATTCTATTGTATTCTAAACATATTTGGAGACATTTGACATAATTAAAAGCATTGAAAAGGTATGAGGACATTATAATGGCAATATTTTGAACGATGTTTCATGAGACATTCTAATTTCAGCGGATCCAAGCACCTGAAGGCATGACAAACAGACAAAACATGACAACAAAATAATAAGAGTCAGTTTCACAGGTTCCAGTTAATTGCTAGATAGCTATCTGATAGATAATGCCATAGTAATGTTCTTTATTTGAACTAATTTTTCTTCGGCGTTATCTGTCATGTAACTATGTAGAACTTTATCTGTAACCTCTACAACTGGCCCTTAATAAATGACGATGCATTTCGTTACTCAAAAAAAAGCCTACAATTCATTTAATTTGTTTTACTTCACATTGCTATGACCTAGAACAATATTGTCCACTGAATTGAACCAGGACCAATTTTAGCACAAACATTTTCTCGGAATTGGTTCCGAAATAGCAAGTTGTTCATAAAAATAAAAAAGTTTAATTGAATGATATAAAGCTTTTTATATAGTTAGAAGGAAGGTAGTTACGTATGTAGGTGTCAAAAAAATATTTATATTTTTCAATATTAAGATACTGAAGAGTGTATTTATTTGCTAATTTGAACGCTCTAATCTCACGAACTACTGGTCAACAGTCTGTCAAGGTTCGATCGCCCTTTTATCAAAGAAGGCTGTTTTATCCGGGCCCGCAGAGAAGGCCCCACGGAATATGGAAGCTAGAAAATAATATACCCAATATTCAATTAATAAAATGATTAAAGTAGATTATAATCCACAATATTTGAAATTACTACGATAGTATTTTTCAAAATTTCCTGAAAATCATTCAAGATTTAATCTCAAGGCCATTCTAACTTTGAGCTAGAAAGTATTAGAAAATTTAGCACAGATATAACGCTCTTATCTCGCATGACATAATGATAACAATGATAACATGGCTTGTGATAATTCGGTGTTGTGATGCAGCTTCAGAAAAAAATCTTCATATTTTGGTTCATCATTCTTATTAGTAGATAATCTTGTAAATGCATTTCAGAGTGATTAATACAAATATCAGTTGTCTGTATTGTCAATTATTGACAATCAATATCGAATAGCATAAGAAAGAGTATATTATAAAGATGATAAATACCTTGATTTAGTTCACGAGGTTGTCGACATTTGGCATGTAAATTCTGCAATCATTGCGCCGATAATCTTTTTAGCCAATGGCTTAATAACCAAGAGCCTCGATTTACACATGAGGAGACTCTCGTTACACGGTTGGATCAAGTGCTTCATGCAGAAAGCTGTACTTCTGGACACGGCACGCATCGTCAGGAAGTTTATCTCTATGGAGCCCTGACCGTTCGGTAGCTTAGACCATGTTGCCGATGCCGGTGAGAAAATATTTAAAAGAAAGAAAGAGTTAAATACTTAACTCTTTCTTTATTTACTGAAATATTTATAAATGCAGATCGATAAGTTAAATGAATGAATAGAAAAATAAAACAAAGATGCAACACCAGTAAATGAAACAATAGAAGATCATAACAAATTTCAAACTGACGTCACAATTACCGGCATCCTAAAACCAGAGATTAAAACTCAAACATATAACTTTACAAGTATCAATTTCGGAGATTTTGATAGACGTGGATACAACGGACGGCACATAAGCGAAGCCTCTCAAGTAAAGGCCGTGGGATGGGCGTTATATTATGGGATTACGCATTACGCCACGCCGGGAAAATAATCCAACTGCCGACGGTCGAATTCACCATATTATTACATTATCCTTCGTTTTATCGGTTTCTTCAGTTTTACAGGCTCTTTGGTTTAATTGTTGAGTTTTGGTAGTTCTTGTTTAAATATTTATTAGGTTGTATAAAGGAGGTTGTTATGCTCTTTGTGACGGTGCATTTTATTGTTGTAAAAATAGGTTTACCAGATGTTCTTGTTAATAATAGTGACAGAATAGGTAAGGAAAGAGACGGTTGAGATAGATAGGCAGACAAAAAAGAAAATATATATAGCATATCTGTGAATGAGTAAGAATGGGATGGAACTTAAAACATATAAGTAATGCCAATAACTGTTGATATATTTCTTGAACAAGGACTGCGAAATGAAAATAAATTCATAGACAGAGCGAAGTATTGATTAAAGTAGACACAATTTCATGAAATGAAGTCACTATTGAATTCTTTCAAGTTTTATATACATCCGAACTAAATACCGACTTAAGATCTGAAACCCAAAGAACATTATACGCAAGGGATGGAACTACACAAGATATATAACACCATCTTTTTCACACAGAAAACTGCGTCCCCATTAAGCCTCATTGTATGATCTCAGCTCTCTTTTCATTACCACCATTCACAGTTATCATCATGAACAAACAACCAGACAACAATAATATAGAACAACAATAGCCAAAAATGGCGGACGCATGATGCAAGCGATTGTTTAACGAACCTGTAAAATAACTTAAAAACGAATCAGTTAACACTTACACAACGATCATTATAAATACCCCCTTTTAGACGTAATAGGTAAAATGGTTCATTGGTTCATTTAAGAATTAGGATTTGGTGTGATTTTATTAATCATGTAAATAATAGTACTTATGAAAAGATATAGAAGCATGGAAGAAGAAAACATGCCGTGACGACCTGAAATAAACATTGAGATATGAGCGGGAGGACAATGATGAATTTAGGTTATGGATGTTACCTTTAAGAAGAGAAAGGCATGTTATTGTATAAAGCCTACCCATGATTCTTCTGGATTTTTTAAGAGTTACAGGGCCACAAAAACTCTTCCAACCCAGAGATATATTAAAACGTTATGATAATAAATCTTTTAAACTGAGTTTTGATTTTTTTTCTGCTTTGATGACCAAGGCAAAAATAGGTACCAAAAACAGCCGTCCCAAAGGCTGGCTTCGCATCATTGAATGACTAAATCAAAACGCGTTTTTAGCTAATTGAAGCACAAGTCAGCCATGAAAGGTGACATTAATTACAACAGACACAAAAACTATAAAGTCAGTAATAATTACCAAGATTTGTATAATTTCTGTGAGAAAGACGATCTTGTTGTATTTGGAACTGAAGTTAATAATGATGTAGGTAAGATTATAGGTGGTCAAATCGCGTGCGCATTTGATACACTCGTGCAAGTTTGCGATCTCAATATATTACGACTTGACGTATCAGATCAACATCAAATTATTGGCTTAGTTAATTATTTTGACATTGTTTGTAAAGTCTTCTTAACCAAACAAACAATGATAAGAATTTTTGATACGTAACACTTTCATTTTTATAATTATTTTCTAATTAGAGAAATATTTAAATTGAAAGAAAAACCAGAGTGGCCAGAGTGGTAAATTTTTGTTACAGTATCATCTCAAGAATCATAATCAAGTAGGATAATATTAGAACAAAACATAAAAACGGTTACCTCTACTTCGAATATAACAGAGAACAGAAAATCGGCCAAAATTATGAAACTGTTCAAAAAGAAAAAAATGTCACAGAACACACAAATCAAAGATCATTTCATATTTTTCCCTTAAATCAAATCCCAACATCTCAAACAACAACCACTACTACAAAAACTAATTGTCACATAAAACATGCATAAAATCTGTCGGTTAACCAAAGCATGCTGTCCACAAGTCCTGATCTCGCAATGCAAAAAGAAAGCATACTAGTAAGACTATAATTACGTCCGTCACATACCGCGGCTATCGGCGCGCGCGTCTACATTTTGTAACGATTCCAGATCTGTTATCGTGTGTATGAAGATAGTTTCATTATTTTTCAGTGTTTTCTGATCATCTATGTGAGAAATGACTTTATTTAGACCTGTTATAAGCCGTTTGCTTCAGATTTTGTCGTTTGATTTAACTTATTGATAGTTGTCGGTAAAAGTGTTTCAGTATTTTCAAAATGTTCATTGGATTCTTCAATTTTGTATTCAGATCTATGGTCTGTTGGATTTACTTTTAAACAACTTCAAAAAAGAGGTTTCTCAATTCGACCGTATATATTTTTTTCAGTATTGATTTCAAAGTATTTTGGCATTTTAATAAACATTTTTAACCGACTTCAACAAAAAGGAGGAGGTTCTCAATTCGGCCGGTATATTTTTTTTTTTTTTTTTTTATGTATGTACACCGATTACTCCGAGGTTTCTGAACCGATTTACGTAATTCTTTTTTTGTTTGATACGGAATAGCTTCGAATTGGTCCCATAAAAATTTTATCCAGGTGGGCCCGTTAGTTTTCATTTTAGGAGCATTTTTCTAAAAAAAATACCTGTAAATTTTACGTGGATGACTTGATAACAGGCCGGTGAGGCCTGTTATCAAGTCATCCACGTAAAATTTTACATACTGATAAAAACGCAAGACTAAACTAAAAAGTATAAAATAAAAATAACTACGTTAAAAAAAACCGACTTCAAAACTAAAAAGTAAAAAATAAAAAGTTTATTAAAATAATAGGTTTGATGTCGGTGCCAATCAAGTTAATTCCAATTATAATACTACGATAAAGTAAACATAGGCACACGACAATCAAAACCTATTATTTTAATAAACTTCTTTATTTTTTACTTTTTAGTTTTGAAGTCGGTTTTGTAGTTTGAAGTTCATTCAGTAGATCATTACTATAATCAATACTAGGCGCGATTCATTGTATGACTCTTCACACCATAAAGTATCATGAAAGAATGTGTGATAGAGTATGTGATGTTTCGCGCTTCAAGAAAAAAATGCCAAGTTACAAGATAATACAAACCATGCGCATGAATAAAAGTCATATATAATGT
>NWSH02000537.1:12943598-12995953 GCA_002382865.2 Heliothis virescens
GGCACCGACATCAAACCTATTATTTTAATAAACTTTTTATTTTTTACTTTTTAGTTTTGAAGTCGGTTTTTGTTTGAAGTCATTCAGTAGTCATTCTTGAATCATACTAGGCGCGATTCATTTGTATGACTCTTCACACCTAAAGTAATCATGAAAGAATGTGTGAATAGAGTATTGATGTTTCCGTTCAAGAAAAATATGCAATGTTACAAGATAATAAAAACCATGAAGAGTAGAATAAAATGTCATATATAATGTCCCACTGTTGGGCAAAGGCCTCCCCATCTTGCTTCCCAACTTCCCGATCTTTCGACCGAGCCCACTAGTCTCGATTATAGGCGTTAAATATTACATTCTGTAATTTTGAAATCATGGAATGTTTTGGGTATAAAGTTACTAGGCAAGACCTTTTCAATGATAATAAGAAAGCATTAGACATGCGTGTTCCCCGAGAACTCTTGGGAATACCACCAAAAACAAAATGAACGAAAACATTAATTAAACTCAAACTAAACACTGTTATTTCGTAATCAACATATCAAATTAAAATAGCAATTTAGTACAAATATTATGAATATGTGTTATTTTCTGTTTACATTGAATTAATATTCATTTCAATTTGCTTGAACCAGCAGAATCCGAACTTTAATGAATTGCGAGAGATTGAGCGCATTTGCTTTTAAAGTTGGGAACTTTTAGGACATTGATAATTGATGCCGACTGGGCAGAAAGAGTAATGAATTTTGGAACTGAAGCTAAACTATCAGTTTTAGATCATGTAGGTTAATAGAAAGCAAAAGACACAGAAAAAGGTAAAGATGATGAAAGATAGGACATATTCTTTGGCGAGCTAATCGTGGCAATAAATTGTGAATAAGATAAAGAGGTAGACTATGCTGGAGATTAGTCCCAACTAAGAGTAATGGCTTAATCTGCGAAAGGATATTTTGTTAATCTAGGACATATCTCAGATGGCCGGTTATTATTTTTAGCTAGCCCAAACTATTACACAAATTATACTAATCTATTATTACCCAAAAAGAGAATGTTCTGGAAACATTTTAGTACAAACTTCAACCCAGACATAAATTCTAGGGTAATCCTCTTAATTATCAATTAAACAGCCACATGGCTTAAAGTAATCATTAAGCCCGATTATGAAGACATCAATAAGGTCAAGGTCATAAGCCAAGGTCACAAAGTCAAGGTTAACTTTACCGGTAATTCTCAAATACCGCTAAACAATGGAAACTGCGTACACCGGTAAATGTGGTTTACTATTGTATTATTTGAATAACGGAGATAGGATATGATTCAGTTTGATATTCGAGAATGGGTTAATAGATTGTTGAATACAAAATGGTGGTTTTAGACAAAGGATACAAAGCTAGATATTATTTCAGTTTCGGGATGCGGAAGTTGTAGTGTCCTGTGTTTGAAAATTGAAATGTACCAATTTTTTTTAATATTTAATTATTGATGCTGTAATATGAAGTATACATTTAACGGTAATGCAATTATTTTAGCAGTTCCATACCGCTCACGCAGACAAAATCGCGGGATAGTTATTCCAATAAAGATAAGTTGCGTATATAATTTTACTAGATATACCTACCACTATATTAATTAATACTTCTGAAGTCTTAAACACTGCTCTCATACTTAGCATAATTTCTACTTTATTCTTTGTTACCATTTCTAATACAAAGTAATTCATTGTAACTTACTGTTTTCCTTAGCAAGCCATTTATTACAAACCTGGGCCATTTACTGCCAGTCATAAATATTAACATAAAGAATTATGTTCTAAGCTACCATTACAGAAATCCCTACAACGAGGTTTAGCTAAAAATATAGCTTACAAAATTGTCCTATTCGACCTTCTAAGCTCGCACTCATTTTTACAATTTTCGCAGTTGGCAACACCGAACATAAATCTTAAGTGAGGTAACACTGGCACGCGATGGTTGCGTGTCAAAGTTATAGAGTCGAAATATATTAACACTAGCGAGTAAAAGCAAGTTTTTAGATCGAAATTGTTTAAATGGTGCTGAACTAGAAAGTAGTACAGTTTTTTTGTTATTCCGATACCGTAGAGGCTTATAAGGCTTTATTTTTAGATGATTATAGAATCACTATACAAAATGAAGTAAGAAATGGTGAAAAAAATATTAATGGGCATGTAATGAGGAGCGATGAATCACATTCAACAAAGAGTATGTTAAGTATGAATGTATATAGATGGAGAGGTAAAGAAAAACAAGAGAAAATATAACATGAGTAAGAAGGGTATAAATGACGAATGATAGGTAGAAATCGAAGTAGAAAAGTTGGGAACAAGACAGGAAGAAAAATGACAAGCCGAAAAAAGCTTGACTTGCCCAAATACAAAAGCAAATACATTATAAAATGCTTTCAACACAAATAAGAATAAAAGGAAACCGGAGAAACTCCATTAAATATAACAACAACGCCTAAATATCGTAAATTCGTAAACACAGTTCCCGACAGTCCTATGGATTCTCAAACGACGATAAAATGTTTAGAGCTGCCAATAAACTTAACGGTTACCAATATCGAATCAGGACGTTTATGCAAACCATTTATTATGATATTTTCTAGACAATTTTATATTTATTGCTGTGAAAATTTTAGCAGGAAATTGAAGCTTGACCCTCAATAATAGTTCTTTAGAAATATTCGTTTCAGTTTTGTCATATTTTCTCTCATCTTTAGGTTTTGTTTCATTTTCATTGACACTGTTCTCACTGTTTCACGATATGCATATCGTATCAACGTAAATATTGGTAAAATTATGACACTTTTAACAAGATTTTGTTGCATCTTCTTAGCCACATATACAACATTCTCTTGTATATTATCATTCTCATCTCAAAGGAAAATTATTTTATCAACTCGTCTGCAGGCCGATTTAATTCGATCTTCAATTATTTTAAATATACCAATATCTTCCCTTCTTGTATCTTTGACAGCAGGTCAACCTACCCGAAACTATCAAATTTTATCAATCGAATATTAACCCTCCACTATGGTGACAAAGTTGAAATTTGATAGATCCTGGTAGGTTTATGTGCTGTTGTCTGTACCTCTATAACTACCTGCAACCACCTGTAGACTCATGCTTTTGATAACAATGCATCATATCATGTCTCGCGCATTGTCGGCGCTAACCCACTTCCCATTGCCATTTGTATAGGAAGATAAACGACTATACTAAGCACTAGATTCTCATTATTTTTTAGATAAGGCCACTAAATATTCCGTAACCGTTTCTCTGGAGGATTTAAAGGAAATAGTGGCTTTGTAACAGCTGCATCGGTCGATCGATCTTAAGGTTAACCAACGCCTGGTGCGATCGCTAAATGGATGGGTGACCATCTAGTCAGAATATGTTCCTACATGGTTCGGAAGGAATCTTTGGCAGTCGTTACGGGTACTCAGGAACCAGAAACCAGTAAGCCTGATAATCAATCTAGGCTGCCGGATAACTGGGTTGAGGGGGTCAGATATGCCATTGCTCTGTATTGGTACTCAGCTGCATCTGATTAGACTGGTGACCCCTACATTAAAGGGAAAAGGCCAGGCAGATGATGAGTTCCTCTGCCTGGCTCTGTATAATAAAATGATGCTGTTGCTATGTTAGTAGTTTCACAATCAACAATGTCTTCTTGTGGTCCGGTATGGTTGATCTCATGTATACACGCAAACTATGTTCTGATTTAAATATCGTATAAATTATGGCGTTTTTGTTCATTTAATAGTTTCAAGATGCGTTGCAGTGTTGTTTTTAAATCAACTTGAACTAGAAGGAGAATTTTTTATTTTCTTGTAGTTGAGTTTAGTATTTTTTGGGAGTAGTTGTAGCTGTATGGCATACTACCAATTAATATTATCAACTGACTTTTCCCTGCGATTGTACTTACGTAACAGGAGAACCACTCCCCGCAACTGGATATATCAAAACAGTCCAGCCTCCAAAAACCAGAGACTGATGCGTAGATAAGAAAATCCTCAGCGCTTGACAAAAATATCTGATCGTCCTGTTATTTCAGCATGAACCAATAAAAACATAAATCGGCCTTCTCACTTCTCAGTAGGTCAATAAGCCACTCAGTCTTAAAAAATAAACGATGACCTCACGTCTATATGTGCGCTAAGTAAATATTGATGCTAGTGCGAATTCACACGTGTCAGGCACGTCAATGTGTTGTCATACTGCAATTTACATACTTGCTAATGTGGAAATAAAAATAAAGATTACTTGTTGTTGAAATTAAACATGTATGACGAAGGAGATAGTTATGCAGGCAATATATAGGTAACTAGCTTCTGCCAGCGGTTTCACCCGCGTTCCGTGGGAATTACTCGGTGCACCCGGATAAAAAGTAGCCTATAGCCTTCCTCGATAAATGGGCTATCTAACACTGAAAGATTTTAAATCGGATCGGTAGATCCTGAGATTAGCGCGTTCAAACAAACAAACTCTTCAGCTTTATAATATATGGCCCATTTTCACTGAAAATGTAATTGACAATTTTTCTTAAAACAACTGTTTGCTTAAAAAATGAACATGGAGATTTAAGTAAACAGTTCTTTATTTAGTCTAGTAGTGGGAAGAGCTCGTGGCTAAGTCAAAGCCGCGCGGATCGATCGATCATAAGGTTAAGCAACGCTTGGCGCGGTCGGTCCGTGATGGTGACCATCCTTTCAAAACGAGTTTCTTCCGTGTTTCGAAGGCACGATAAACTGGTGGGTCCCGGCTCTGTCATTTGACGCATCTTTGGCAGTCGTTACGGGTAGTCAGAAGACAGAAAGTCCTGACAACCAGTCCTTACCAAGGGGTCCCAAGGTTGCCAGGTAACTGGGTTGTGGAGGTCAGATAGGCAGTCGCTCCATGTAAAACACTGGTTCTCAGCTGCATCCGGTTAGACTGGAAGCCGACCCCAAAAATAGTTGGGAAAAGGCTAGGCAGATGAGTTCTTTATTTAGTCTGCCTCTGAAAACTGACTTTTCTGTAGTCTGTGTACGTGGGCCTAATTCTCTTTTTCTGTTGTGAGTAAAACATAAATAAATGAAATTTTGAAAAAAAAAGGAACGTATAGTACGAACAGTAGTACCTATACATATGTATAGATAGTCAAAATTCAAAGGCATTTTTGTCAAAACAAACACGTATGGATTATATAATATAGATATGGGTTACGATGTTACAAACAAATATTGTCCACTTTATAAAAATATTCCTTACGGAAAGAACCAGTGCATGCAATACTCATGAATCACAAATTAACGCTTAAAAATTAATAAAAGCGGAAATGTCTCGACAATGACCTTCCAAAAATATAAACATTGCATCATGATAGTCTGCAATCTGCAATCTATCACATCGGTGTTATAATAACAATTACATCATGTTATAAGACATTTTTTGAGGAAGGACTTATTTTTTATCGTAAAAGGAGTTACGCTTAGAGATATATGTAGTTATTCGGGCGTTTAAATAGCTTGATTAGTTATATAACTGTGTATTGGGTCAGATAAGATTTGCAAAATATGAGGTAGTGTTTGGCTCACTAAGGATGAACTGCATAATTTAACTAAGTCAGCCATAAACAGCCGTGGAATTGGCGCCCATTGCTTAAATCGGCTATTTGACAATTGCAAGTGGTTCGGTTATCGTTAGAGTTAAATACTTACCGTTATGTTATAATAAAAGTTAGCTTATTGATAAATCACGTCTACAATATTTATATCGTTTATCATAAATATAATTTGTTATCAGCCTTTTTATTGTCCCACTGCTGGACATAGCCCTCCTCTTACACAGAGAAGGATTAGGCAATAATATTCTGTTATACATTAATAAATATAATACATAAATATAGTTATAAATAGTATGTAAGTAACTTTATGCATATTAAAATTATGTTGCTGCGCCCTGACAGGGTATCATGTATGTGCTTTATCTTTTGTAACATCTTTGTAATACTCATGATCGCAATAAATATTTGAAGTTTGAAGTTTTGAAGTATTCCATAACGTATATTGTACAGAAAAAAGGGGAAACTTAAATCAGAAGTAATAAATATGGACCCTGATGGGCACAGCAAGTACTTTGAAGATATTTAATCAAATTGAACAAAAAATCTGATATCACTGACTATTTTTGACCTAATTTCTACAAATGATCAAATATTAGAAATAAAAAAGTGAAATATAAATCAGATTTTTCATATTTTATATAACATTTTTTAATCTTCTAATAAATTATTTTGCACTTACAACAAAGTTCTTAATCCAAATTATAAGTCACCTAACTAAAATCCCAACATTGACCTCCAAAAAGTCAACACACGCTATCACTCAGTAGCACTATGAGTCAGCTGCGTGCGCGCAGGAAACAACGCTCGCTTCCTTATATAACTTATAGGGGACAATTAGGCTGGTCATCCGCGAATCCAACGTGGATCGAGTTCCCGTTATGTTACGTCAGAAGGTGACTTTGTTATTGTTATATGTGTTACGGAGGTTCACAATTCGAAGGCCTTTATAATTTTGTAGTCAGTATTTCAGAAAAAAAAACAGTATTTTTCCAGATAGAGTTCACGGTTGACCAACTTCTGAGATTTAAATGTACCTCTAAAAGCTTCACGTTTATCATCACCAAGTACCATCAAACTGGTCTCAGGCAATTATAAGTTAAATAACAAAGATTGTGACTTTATTTGCTTTTATACGTTACGAAATGTTTTTTTTCTTTTGGCAATGAAAGTTAACAAGTGAAAAAAACTGTATCTTTAAAACTATGAGACCCGGAAGTAATAGCAGTCTACAAAAATTTTGTTTCGTGCGGGAATCGAAACCGGACCAACACCGTAACATGCCAATCACTTGCAGATCTGCGCATTCTATTAAATCTATGAGCGTGAAGGTTTTAATTGTTTATGGATATAATTGCACCTATTAAACGGGGCACTTATTTGCTAACCGAAGCAATTAAATAACCAATAATTTATCATCAACCTGTTTTTGAGTATTTACTTGTTAAATAATCTTTATTTTGTACATAACTGTTATCGCACAATAAGTCTTATAATATGTAGCCAAAAAGATGTTTAAATTTATCCAAATTTGTCTCATTATGTGTCTAGCCTTTTCCCAACCAGCTAAGAAACAGTGTTTTCATGGACCGACTGCCTATCTGACTTCCGTAACCCAGTTACCCGGAAAACCCGATACCCCTTGGTAAGACTGGTTATCAGACTTACCGGCTTCTGACCACCCGCAGAGACTGTCAAAGATGTTTTAAAATGACAGTTGGGACCCACCAATTTACCGTACCTTCCGGAATATAGTAGAACTCGTCATGATAAGATCCCATTCACGGACCGACCGCGCCAAGCTTTGCTTGACCTTATGATCGATCGATCCGTGCGACTTTAACTTAGCCACGAGCTTTTCCAAGTTTGTCTAAAAGTCCAAAACATAATGCAAATAGCCTACATTTGCATGATCAACCCGAGAATCGAACTTAACACCGCGATTAGCAGTGTAATAGGCCTTATTAAGGTTTACGACCATTGCATCACTTCGGATCACTGACCGTTCGCTAAATTGGGACTGCGGAAGGATCAAATTATTTGAGGTTAACGCCATCTGGTGGGAAGATTATGAACCAAATTGTTCTAGCATTGATTTATTGCTCGTTCGCGAATTTTATGACTTGTTCTTCTGGCTGTAGGTTGTAGTAGTAAAATAATATTTGCCAAAGAACAAATCGACCACCTCTTTGACTAGACGTTTTTCTTCTAATCCTATAATTTTAAAATGTCCCGTCATTATAACGATACGATCCCGATATTATAATTAGGTACTGAACGAATTTTAATTAAGCTCACATTAAAAATACACCAACCCTATATTAAAATAAGCAACTTTTTGCATAATTGCCCACAAAGTTTAATTACGAACAATTTCTTTTATAATGCAAATGAAACCGCGAGCTCAGCTGGTGCATAAAGCATAGTAGATGCATCAAATGCAATTACTATGCAGCTGTAATCGCCCGTGAATACCTGCGTCCGGCATGGATGAGTTGCCGCTACATCTCAGCACCCTATTTGTACGACAAGTTGGTTTAGAAGTACTATTTGGGAATATCGTTGAGAATTCGGGACCACTGGTTTTACAGCTTATAGCTAAGATTATAGCTGTACTAGAAGTCCTATTAGAAATTAAATGGGGCTTAAGTCGGCTAGTCGATGAAGGGTCGACCTATTCTACGAGTTCAGCTGAGCCTCGGGAATAACCAGGTCATGGAGAAGAGTCTTGTATAAAAATTTTTGCGAATTTTTCAGTTGTTCCTGGTAGTCAAAAGTGGGAAGTCTGGGCAGAAAAGTGATATTATTTCTAGAAGTGACTTCTTTTCTATAGCTTACATAGTTTAAATGAACCTTCTATAATTTTTATGACATGTCTAGTTTGATGACTTGATTACCGTTACGCATTCATGCTTCTTATCCGTCGAGGCGTAAGCAGGACTTTTACTCGCTCTCAAATTGGATTAACACGTGGTTCCTCAGTACCGATGACATCCAATAGGGTCGGTATTCAGCTTACCAAACTATTTGTTTAAAGGATTTCACGTGAATCATTATCGTCATCATCATTTCAGCCATAGGCCTCCCCCATTGACTTCCAAAAAGACCGGTTGGAGGCGGCCTGCATCCAGCGCCTACCTGCAATCTTTACAAGATCGTCTGACCATCTCGTTCACGTGAATACTGCGACCATTTTGTTAAAGTAGTCAAGTTTCTTGCCATAGACAGATTTATCGATAGATAAAGTAATAATTAAAAACACAATTTTTTGATAATTGCTTTTTTTTCTTAGAAACTTTTTAACGAAAACCAACACCAAACATTCACCATAACCCCAGACGGAACGAAACACAATACCACCATATTTGACCCCAATAAAGACCCCTGAAACACCATGATACGTCTGAACCATTGTTCCCATTGTCTCCATAGCATGTAGACCTCGACCGATGTACCGATAGCAACAAAAAGCTAATTAAGGCTTGCTACTCACGTGTGTCCGCTACACTTCATCGCAATGAATATTAAGTTTATAATAGTGTACTAAGTATTACTCCTGACTTTGCAAAGTTTAAAAAAATATTGTTGGGTTAATTCGAAAATCGGAAACCAAATTGGCGGTTCTTCTTGTCACAGCATCAGTATAATGCAGCATTACATGTGATGATGATGATCATGATGCTGTATAATGCAGCATTACAGTAATCGTCACAGCGGAAAAAAAACCACCAATGTTGGACAACGGTCTCCCCAAGTTAAGGGGGTTTTGCACATACTTACTGCGCAGGGCATGGTGAGAATAGTATGTTGGTTAGCGACAGTCTTAAGGCCCATTTACACATTGCGATTTCATTGCCCGTTGCTTGCCATTTTATTGCAAGAATATTTGACAGACGACCATTTACCTATTGCAAGATTACGTTTACACAGTGCAAGTAGCATCTTGCTACAATAAAATGACAAGCAACGGGCAATGAAATCGCAATGTGTAAATGGGCCTTTAATGTACCTATTTTCATGTTATTAGACTATCTGCACTCCTAGGTTTTGCTTCTCTACCCTTTGCTTTTTAATCGAATTTAAACGGGTTAGTGTTTTGAGCATAGGAAAAGAAGTGCATTTTTTTGTTGCTTGAAATTTAACTTTTACTAACAAACAAACAAATTCTCCAACTTTATATGTAAGTGATGGATTAATATGGGCATGCGCAAGTTTTTATTATGACAATCTGATTAAGTTGTAGTTTTTTCTCACGTTTAGCTGTTTATAATTTGTTTGTTTAAGTAGACAGTTGTGAAATATTACAGACTGGTCAAGTGTGACTTTATTTATTTATTTTCTTACATGGAAGACTTACAGCTAAAATAACTTAATAGTAGCACAAGAGTTATTTTAAGTAGCTTAAGTATCTTATTTTATTTCTATTATTTTTTAGATTTTACTTAATCTTTTAGAAGAACAGGCTTTCTCGTAAAATAATAATCTTAAATCATTCAGCCGTTTCCAAAATTGATACCACAATAGATTGCAATAAAAAAATAACGTCACTCTATTACTTTCATCTCAATAACAATGAGATAATTTTTGATATCATTGCTGTGGTATTGATCAGGAAACAATTGCAATTTCAAATGAGTTTACGTTCATTTTACAAAATGTTTTAATTTCACACTCATTTTGTCTGAAATGAGTATTAGATAAATACTTAAACCTCTTTTTATGCTATTTACAAAAATAAAACGGAAAGTATTTTCTAGAGATAAATGAGAAACTAGCTTCCGCTAGCGGTTTCACCCGTGTCCCATCCCATAAATTTACTCCGTACACTCGCTTCCTCGATAAATAGTTTACCTATCTAACACTGAATTAAGGAATTTTGAAACTGGCTCAGTAGTTCCCGGGATTAGTGTCTTGAAACAAACAAACAAACAAAATTTTTCGCATTATCAACACTACCTTTTAATTTAATCTACAAAGATGTACTACATGCTTTCTCTAAATTGATAAGTCGTCTAAGTATTCCAGCCAGTGGTTTCACCCGCGTCCCATGGGAACTGCTCGGCGCACCCGGATAAAAAGTAGCCTTTCTCGATAAATGGGCTATCTAATACTGAAAGAACTTTCAAATCGGACCAGTAGTTCCCGAGATTAGCGCGTTCAAACAAAAAAACTCTTCAGCTTTATAATGTTAAGTATAGTTAATAACTTTGAATGTGACGGTTAACTAGCTGAAGACTGCGAAATTTTTAAATATTCCAGTAGTTTCCGAGCCTTGATACAAACAAACATAAAAATACTCTTTAAAGTATTCATAGTATAGATAAATATATTTTTACGACTACAAAATGTCACAGCTATTACTTTCTACAATTTGTAACGCTAAAGAGGAAGCCATTACTGATGTATGATTTGACATTTACTTACATACCAAATGACCTTTCAATTAAATGTCAAAACAAAACAGTATTGATTCGTTCTTAAGTATAGGTAGAAAGTGATTTTGTCAGGATTAAGTAATAGCTAAAATACCTGAAATATGTATTTTTACTAATATTAAGAATACGAAAGGAACTTTGTTTATTTGTTGCGCGGTCACGGCAAAACTGCTGAAATGACATTAATCCTGAGGATGGACATAGGCTACTTTTTATCCGATGGCTGCAACTGGATCACATGGGAAGTGAGCGAAACCATCAGGAACAGTATAAATTATAATTTTTCCCTAAAATTTTCCTTTTGTGTAAATATCTAATACTTGTTCAATAAATAGACCTAACGTGAAACTGAACTGAAAAAAAGCGTGTTAATAACAATGTGTCTATAAACTTGTAGAACACAATTGCTAAGTAAATTTTTCACATTGAATATTTATATTCATCAAAATCAAGTAGGATATATATTAACAAAATTACCATTAAAAACCCACCACCGATTTAGATCAGCTTAACTTTACAACATTGATCAAATGTATAGCCCGTCAAGCCAATTAGGCACTCGTGTGGCTTCGGCAAAATTCGTGGACATTCGTGAATTACTACAGATTATTCCGTGCCATGAAGCCCGTCAAACTTAACTTTCATTGGTGGGTTAAATGGTTCTTTATTTAAAACAGCCTATGCGAGGATTAGGCTTGTATGTGTGGGTAAGTTTTGAATGTCACGTGTATAAATTATTGACCTAATTAGGAACTACGAGTTTCAGTAACGATCAATGTTTTTTATCGACTTCCTGAAAAGGAGGGTTTCAATTCGGAGTACTTTTTTTGTTTTTCTTATATTGTGTAAACGTAGAAGCTAATATTATGAAGATGAAAACGTTTTTTTGTTGGGTTGGTTAAGCGTGCGTGTTAATCTCAGAAACTAGAAGACCGAATTGAAAAAAAAAATCAGTCTGGGATAGCTCACTAATCGTTAAAATTTGTAGGCTAATCTTTTTCTGTATGCACGGAGAAATTCTCACGGGATGCGACTGAAATAGTGGACAAAAGCTAGTATTTTTAATAAAAAACTATTTCTATAGATAAACAGTGTATTTTATAACTTAGATCGGAGTAAAATTCAGCTGCATTGCAGTAGTTTGCCTAGTAGAATTTTATTATTGATGTGCAGTGTTTAACTTTATGCTGCCTTCATCCACTGCAGTTTGTGTATGCATTTATAAAAAGGCTTGCAGATTGCAATATCAAGTGAGCTATATTTTAGAGGCATAAGGAAATATATTATCTGAGCCATTCTTGAGTGCAGAATAGGTTTCTGTTGTTTGAATCTAACTTCTTAGTAGAAAGGTAGTGTTGTATAGAAAATTGCTTTAGATGGTCTAATTAATAATTTCATAACTTATTTAATCAAACAATACTTAAATATGTAATTTTGTTTGTTTGTGCATTCATATAAAGTGTTAACTGCACACAAAAAAGTCAGACTTTAATATATTTTTTTTAATAATTTTCCTTGTCATCAAAACTTAACATACCTATTTTTTAAACAACTGGTAACCATGGTAACGCGTCAACAAACTTTTCAGTCACTCCCGCGCAATGCAACGTTTCCGTCGAAGTGTTAAAATAGCAATAGTGATTCAATCTTTATACTTTACTTGTCTGCAAGCTTTGGCAAGTATCCAGTTGTATCCTTAGGGATACAGAGTGACGTCACGATGCTAAATTGGTAATAATCTTGGAATTTTGTGTTTTTTTTCGGTTTTGCTTATGAATAATTTGGGCGTTAAAAAATGTTGTGTTTTTTTTGAGTGTTGGAAAAGAAAATTTACGTGAAAATATTTTTTTTAATTTAGTCGGGTATAAAAATTGTATGTGAACATTTTAAGAAGGAATTAAGATACATTAATAATTATCATTATGTTTACTGCTTGTATGTTTTTCTGCAATAAACTTTTTACTATTATATGTCGGAATTATGTAAAAAAAATCCCTTTTACAATATTTTTACACTTTATTATGTACCAGATTCTACAAATAAGTCTTGACATAAAAAAAAACTTAATTAAAATAACTAAAACTTAGCAACAAGACATACTCACATACGCACTCACTATACTATGTTGGGTTACACACGAAACCAGTACTGCACTTTTACTCGCCCCAGTCAAGGCCAGCCTTATCTGACTGGCCTATATGCGAAGTGATTTATGACTACACTCGTGTGCAGACGACCTTAGGGTCGTGGCTTTTTGAGCTTTTGTTTTAAGAGAGTTATTGAATTTTAATACGACTTCAAAATATTATTAATGTGCTTAGTACAAGTTTACTTTTCGACATGGCTTAAAAAAAATAAGTGTCGTGAATAACTAAGGTCTTTGCTGCTTCTCTGAAAGAATTTTTCAAATTGGACAAGTAGTCCTTGAGATCAACGCGTTCAAGTAAACATACAAACAAAATATAGCTAGATATAGATGTAACACCTTATAGAGATTTTATTGTAAAAGAATAAACAATGAGCTTTATCAAACTTATAACACCCCTCTTTTTGCGTCGGGGGTTAAAAATAATTTAGTTATAAAAACAAAAGCTGCATTACAAACTTGCGCACACGTAGTGGAACTTTCAGCTTTATAAGAACGGTACAGACAACAGCACATCAAGTTACTATAATCTGTCAAATTTCTGCAATGCATTTTCAACCTTATCACAATAGTAGAAGGTTAATATTTGATTGCTAAAATTTGACAGATTCGTATACGATAACCTGCTGTCGTTTGTACTATCGAAGTAACTTCAGCTCGTACTTTGCACGGCGGTGAATCCAATAATTTAATATTGAATCGACCGTGAAGTAAGTCTTGTTGAACAGTTTATTGCTGTTGTAATTCAATATCAATTATTATTGATGGTGTCGTGAACAATAGGGTCAAGAGTTAGTCTTTAAATATTGTATGCTTTTGCACTTGGAGATCACTCTATGGTATATTCATTGTCACGTATATATCATATCAATTTGCACAGCTTATGAAAAGAGCGAATAAAAAGCAAATAATCAGGAACAGCTTTTTTACTCTCCCACTGCTGAACACAGGCCTCTTTTCATACGCAGAAGGGATGAGTGATTTACACTCATCCCTCAAAGCGTTTGCTCAAAGCGGATTGGCGATTTCACACTTTAAAGTTCAGGTCTCCTCGAGATTGTATTCAAGATATATAGAGAGTCTTGGCATTCAAGATATGCTTAGAATGATCAATAATAACTTAGAAAACCTGTTACCTACTTGCTTGATCTGGAATCAAACCTGCACACTTGTTCTTGGGAAGCTGGTACTTCAATCATGAAGCCACCACATAATATTTCTAATTCAACTCGACTGCCTGAAAACTACGCACCTGTTATTTAAACTTAAATAAGCTATTTTAATCTATTCCAAATTAGGCAGAATTTAGGTACACAAAATCCCCAAAGCCTTCTAACCTTTAAAAACCAGATAGGTGACACGAAAGGGTTGGATGACGTCATAGGTAAGCTGAGCTCACCCTCTGCCTCAAATGTTTTGAATTATTTATTATTTTGTAGGGGCTTGTGGTTACAACCTGTGGGGTATCAAATACTAATGTTTAAAGGCATGAACAAAATGGCTTAGCATTTATAGTAGTTTTGGGATTTCGAATGCCAAAATAATATGTAGAATTGGTCCTCCACAGAAGGATCTTGTATTTACATATTTAATGATTTCTAAAAGACGTTTACTGACTTATTTTGGACTTTCTTTGCTTCATAATTAATGTGAGCATTACTTAGGTTACAATTGTATTAGTTGCACTTGATATGGTTTTGTGCAAATTCTGTTCGAGTAGTAAAGCATTCGCTTTCCTTATAAAAATGGCGAAAACTACTTACTTTATTTTGAAAAAAATTCCTCAAAATTTCAAGGCAAACTGTCTGGATAAGCTCATAACAATATTACATTACAACCATAATTACATTTAAATGAAACTCAACACACGACCATTACAAGATGTCCCACAATAACTCATAAGGCATTAAACAGCCTTAAACAAAAGCCTGCCTGTCTGAACACAGTCTTACATAAACAGAAACTCATGTTTAAGCTTTAGAAGGCATTGTACAACAAATATATATGACATTATTGTAATTTTCGTACATATGTTTACATCGATGACATTGCAGTTTCTTTATTCAAGAGAATTACGTGTTCCATTGTTTAATGATAGAAACAAATTAATGAATGTGTGTTATCTTGTCTTATTAAAAGGGGTTGGAGTATTTTCTTAATAATAAACTGGTTCTATGGCTGTTTGTATTTAGAATAGGACTGGATCTCTTTGTCTGAATGCTTTTGAAATACAAGTCCTTAGGTTTTGTTGGTTAGATGTGTACCTGATTCGGTTTGGCAGCTTAGAAACGTAACTGAGTTCTAAAATTGTGTCTGAAAGAGCTTGAAGGCATATGTTTTGCATTAAGACGACATTCAACTTTTTCTGCCTGGTGCATTTTATTTTCCTAGCCTATACTGTCCTAAACTGCCTCGTTGGTCTAGTGGTCGCGGTCTCGGATTCGATTCCCGGGACGGGCCAAAATCGCTTTGTGGGTTTTAGAAACTTTCACAAAGCAGCCCGGAGTTGGAAGTTGGTGATTGATACACCCGTGCATCGGAGAGCACGTTAATGTCGGTCCTGCGCCTGATCTCTCTCCGGTCGTGTCGGATTGCCGTCCCATCGGGTTATGAGAGTGAGGGAATAGGGAGTGCACCTGTGTCTGCGCAAATACTCGTGCACTATAATATGTCCTGCGCAGCTGGCTGATCTCCTTATATGAAAACAGCCGCCGTGGCCGACAATCGGCTAGGATGCTATTATTATACTAACCCACGGCTGGGCAAAGACCTCTCTTTCCTTATACATAGATATGCGAAATACCTCTGTGCAACTATACTTTTTTATCTATATCCCTTTATCATCACTACTGGTATCCAAAACAGCATTTAACACGAACAATTACACTAAAAACTTATCTAAGAAATAAGAAAAAACCTCCATGGTTCCGAACTATAGCAAAAACCGCAAGGTCGGAGTGCATTGACCTCTGCGCAAGAGTCGGTAACAATGATTAGTCGCGCCAAACTTAAAGTGCTGACACGGTCGTTTGAGAAGACTATCTTCTTAGTATTCTTAGAAATAGAGGTAGTTTAGTTTTGAGTATTAATTGGGTTATATTTAGTACATTGTAAGGCTTTAGCCTTTTACCAAGTATTGCGGCCAGTTTCACAGGTTTAAGATAGCTACCCGACATATCATGCCATGGAAAAAAATGAAAATGAAAAAGACTTCTATGGTTCTATCTATGAGATAGCTATCTAGAATCTACTTGGAGCCTATAAAAGTGGCCGTTAGGATTTCTTCTGAGCTATTTATTTCAAAGATAATTCCATTTAGTTACAAAAACAGTGCACCTAGTCGAAACAATATTATTGTAGCTATCCATTTCATGTATGAAAACAAAACACGACTCACAAACAACTGAAAGAAAAACACGCTATTTAACAGAAACTGGCCGTAAAAGTATTTGCTGTGATACATAACCCTCTAACGTTTCAATCTCGCTTTTAAACCTCAAACTTAGAAATTCAGTCACCTTAGAATTTCAAGTTGCACAGTGGACTGAATACAAGTAGTAGGCAAGTTGGCGATCCATTCAAATTATTATCACGTCGTATTCAGGAATTTGTGCAGGCAAGTTTGTGGACTTGCCTGTGGCTTTCAAGACATTTTATTGGATTGAAAACTTGCAAGCTGGTTGAGGAAACTGTTGAATTCTGAATACATTTTGCATAGTGGACCTATTGTAAGTTGATGTTGGGAAGATTGATAAGTTAGCTCCGAAAGGGGGTTAATATTGTATTTAAGCTAGCATTGGTGGTGAGTTGAGCATATTATTATTGTCTGTAATATACTGAAAGTTGCTGTTGTAAATTATTATTTTTTGGGACTGGGACCATATAGAATAACAACTTTCGACTGTGATAACCAACAGAGATGGCAGGGCTAAAATATGTCAATTTGACAAGTCACAAAAAATCATTAATTGTTTTTTGTCTAATCTCAAGATAATTATCCAAACTTTTAGAAAGTAAATTGGTCCTACAAAATATATGGTTTAACTCAAAAGTCTTCTCTGTATTTAACGAGAACTGTATTACCGAATTGTGAATCAGTTTTCTTAATTTTTTTAGGCTAAATGAGTTTAAAAAAATATCGACTACAGATTAGAACTTCAAGTTTTCACATTGATGAGAGCAATTAACTATTTTGTCTTCTCCCATAAAAGTAGTTACGACCCAGTCTGGCATGGTTATCGTTGGCGGGGTGCCAACCGGCGTGTTCCGGGTTCGCTTCTCGGCTGTAGCAAATGGTGCTTTGTTCGCGTTTTCCGATCATTTCCATCCATTATGGGTTGTGGTGATTTAGTGTTTTGAAGTCATATTTAACTGGGATGTGTAGAATATGGGGTATTTGTTTGGACCTGGATTTTATGGCTTGCACCCAACTAACTTGCCTCGGTAACTAATCTAGATGCGTACAGTATTTTATTTATCGAATCTGTCAATATGCTGGATAAATAATATAAAGCTGAAGAGTTTGTTTGTTTGTTTTGACATTCAAGAATCCGATTTGAGAAATTCTTTCAGTGTAAGATAGCCCATTTATTGAGAAAGGCTAAAGGCTACTTTATCCGGATGCGCGGAGTAGTTACTTCGGCACGTGGGATGAAACCGCTGGTGGAAGTTAGTGTAGTATAATAATTCTTGAGACTGGGGGATTTTTCGCGCTAATTGGTGGGTTCCGGCTGTCATTTGAACATCTTTGGCAGTCGTTACGGGTAGTCAGAAGCCAGAAAGTCTGTGAGGAAGGGTGGAATGCCGTCGCCTCCTTTTGCGAGGATGTGATGGCTGCAAAGGAGGCGGCGGAAAGGGAGAGAGAAGCTGTTACCTCTCTCCCCGCCCACAGCAGGCGGAGTGGGCGTCGCAGGGTAGCTGATCTCCGGCCACCATAGGGCGCGACCTGCGGGTGACAGACTAGGGGCGTCTGTCGCCCGAACAGACACAGGTCCCAAGACGGTGGCGTAGTGTTGCGCGCGCCTCTTGTTATCGGAGTACTACGGCCGCTGGTGACGGCCGCAGAGGGTGACGGGGCCCGCCTCGAACATCTGGCGGGCCAATACCTGTCGGGGGTGCGGAAGAATGCTTCGGCGATACCCGTGCCCTCGACAAAAGGTAATTGGAGGCAACACCAGGTGGGTTTTTAGCCGGTAAGAGTCCGGCACACCCCTCCACCGACCCCAGGTGGAGGTTAGTCCATGAGGATTTTCCCCCTGAATAAAAAAAAAAAAAAAAAGCCAGAAAGTCTGACAACCAGTCTTACCAATGGGTATCGGGTTGCTCGGGTAACTGGATTGTGGAGGTCAGACAGGCAGTCGCTCCATGTAAAACACTGGTTCTCAGCTGCATCCGGTTAGACTGGAAGCCGACCCCAACGTAGTTGGGAAAAGGCTAGGCAGATGATGACATAGGTGTATGCGAGTATTTATAGTATGTCTGCAAGTATTTCAAGAATTATCAATAAATGAGTCACTATTGTGCACTGACTAACAAATGAAGATAGTTATGAGAGTGAGGCGTTACGTCGCTATTGTTTTAATACAATTACCTAGTTCTCACAGCCAATTACTAGGTACTGTGTTAGTAGTATGATATGCTGAATCAGTTTTTTTACTATATTCGAAAATACAATTTTTGCTGGACAGGCTTCTTCAAATTGTAAGAAAATTCAGTTTCATCTGCGTCTCGGGAAAATTTTTTCGCGTACAAGAAGTAAAATGATCTTTATGTATTTTTTTCTTTAGTTATTAAGTTTCTGAGATTATCGCGTTAATTGACAACAAGCTTGATCTTTATAATTTCGATAGAATATTTTTTTTATGAAACCTACTTACTCTGATTACAATGTTTATTTACCCATTCACAAATTGCCAACTTATAATATGTATCTATAGAAAAAAAACTATACATACATTAAGAAGAGAGAATTTCATTAGCCACATTAAGATAGGTCAATACACGTGTATGAACATACATAAAACTGTATCCTAACTGTATATTACACAGCAACCGACAGCCAGACATAAACATGGATGTTTACATAACGATTACGTATCGATACTCAATCGATTTAGCGGGAATCGAATCGATTGCTATCGAATGTGTGTCACTCGTGCGCGTCATTGATTTGTGTCTTTCTGTCTGTTTGTTTATTGAATAATATAAAATAAGTATTTCATTAGAAAGTAGGCTAATTAAGGAAGTTTTATTGAAAATTTGATTTGATTCGAAAAAGTTTCAGCATATTCTGGGTTTAAACGTTGAGGGCCAATTTCAGATGCAACATTTATTTAATGTTGACTAATTTTCGGTGACATTAGGTATGTGTCAGACAACTATCTAGAATTTTATCTGGAACCTCTGAAGCTGGCCCTAAAAAATTGTTTCAAGTAATGTTCTTGTAAGTTATATTATAGGTACAATATTTTTTTAATGCTTCCAATATATTATTTATAAATTCAGAACTATCCTTAAACACTACAAATACAAATAATTATTCCTTATTCAAACACGGAGTTCTTTTTTCAAATCCACATTCGCTACACAACGACAGCTGTTAGATGTCAGTCGGCCATTTTGAAAGCTAGACACGAGACTTAGAACTTCAGCGTGTAACTTTCACTATTCTCTCTGAGCAAACAAAATTATTGAATACAATAGACTTAGGTACGTTTATTTGTTTGTATTTGTGAAGCCGTGAACATTTTTACACGAAGATTTTGAATGAGGGTTTAAATTTTAAATAGAGGAGAAGTTAAAAGTCATTTAGATTTCTGAATTACATTTTATAATTTCAAGTAAAAAAGAATGTTTAGGTATTTAATGTTCTAAAATCCGATTCACGATTTGCATACCTAAGATAATTTTAAATGAAACCGTCTTGTTTTGAATGAGTTAAATACATTCATAGATTTCATTCATTCTTATAAATTCAATAGAACAAAACATATTATTATCATTCCAATTTATATGACTAACCATAAATAAATGTAAATAAACTTGGAATTTATAGTTACTCCTCCATTATAACTATAGTATTGCTTCATACCTGAGAAGATCTATCTACAAAATATTTCTAACTTCACTAGTGGTCCTCGTTCAGGTAAAGTTTTTTTTCACACACACATGGGAATGTGAGTTTGCTTATAACGATTTCACACAAGGACTGTTAGAATTTAGAATCATTTAGTTGAAATGAGGCAGAGATAGCCGGAGATAGGCTAATTTTGCGCTACCGATAGCTACGGTACGTAGTTCTTTCGAGACATGAGCAAAGTTGCAAACAATCTAATACTGGTAAACGGTCATTGAAGCGATCGTAAAAAACGGTGAAAAAATAACACGTAAAGTCTAGAAAATGCATCGTAAATGTCTGTCATCCAATGCAAGCCTTGTGTTCTGTGAACAAACTTCAGATGTACAAGGTCGGCCGGTTACGTGAGAAACGAAAACAATACGAAAATAATCGCGAAAAACATTGCGAAGATGTTTAGAAAGAGGCTGGAGTCATAGCTTAGGTTTTATCTGTTTCTGGTGTGTCGGTGTGTGTTTCTGTTCATTTGTCTTATGTTTTACGATTTCAACTATACGTTTTGATTTTTGATCACGAACACCTGCACTTGTGACAAAAATAATTGTAGAAGCCTTACAATTGCAATCTCAGAGAAAAATGCTGAAGTGTTTTCAATCAGGGTCGAAAAGTTTGACCTTAGAATATTAATTTTGTTTCTTTAGAAACGATTATTAAGTTATATTTGCTCTTATATAAAATAGAAGGTGTACTACTGCCACCACAATGGAATAACTTACTGAAGGCTCATACTAAAAAATCAATTAAAGATTGCATTTTATAAATGATTTTCAAAATTATTATTACCACTGCCTAAGACCTCTCTCTATTTTAATCTTTTTAGGACAAAACCAAACTATAAAATAAGGTGATAAAACATTTAAACCTAAAAACAGTATACTGTGAACAACATCAAACTATGGTACGGCCTTGACTGGCTAAGTGCTTGAATTTGGCGTGATTCATATCTTTGTACCGATGTGCTACAATTTACGAGCGATCAGCGATTTTACTAAGACTTTATGGCTTAGTTTTTATATGCCAAGGTTAAGATTTATATTGCCTATAAATAAGGATAAACTTTTATTTGATTTCTTTGAGACTAGTAACGACATTGATGGTTTTAATGGTGTTTCTGGAAAAGTTGCTTAGATTAACTGATTTAACTTCTTCGTTGTTATCTTTTAAGTTTTGTTTTGGATCGAAAATCGTAAAGGAATCAAAAAAAATACTGCCAAAAGTATGAAATCATAATAATTTGCAACTTCGAAATAATTCGACAGTTGCTGTATTTAACATTTTTATGCCAAGGGCCCAATTATCTACTAAAGTTTGTTGCATAATTTTTACCTCTATACATTTTTTACACAGTCCTTTCGTTCAATGACCATTCTTCTTTTGCTAAAACTTATAGGCCCTGACTATTCACCATCGCTTCTCTCACGTACCTTGTCCCAAACACATCAGCTATCACCCGTTAAAGTGACGCAAGAGTCGATTTTTGCACATTTTTACGAGCACAGACAATTCGTCAGCTTCAAATGTGGTCTGGTCAGCCATATTTTATTTTAATGCACAAATGCATGCCGTCATTTAGACTGAGATAACTGGCTGGTGATAAATATATTTTTATGGCCTGCTGTATGCATTATAAACCTGTTTGGTTCGCCGTTTTTGTAATAGAATTTTGTAGTTGAAATCTTAAAGGATGAGTAGAGGTTCATTAGTAAATTCACTGTTAATAGTGACTGTAAAATTAATGATTGAAATTATAGTTTTTCTACCTCTTTTTGCTACTTTCTGTTCTTACGTAACAGGGAGAAATTTATGTAAAAAAAAAACAATTGTTTTTTTCCCCAAAATAAGTGTTAGTCCCATGGAGAACAAATTCCTTCATGGCACCTAAGTCCAGAGTCCATACAACATTTCATCTTATAAATGCAGCCATTTTTTCCTGAAAGTGTTACCGCAATAATAGGTAAGTGCCTATCTTCGAAGTTCCTTTTTCAATACGTGCAGCTCTCAATGCTTTCCGACCAATAAAATCATTTCTATATTATTTGATGCTCACTTATTTTCCCATAACCCCTTCAATTTATTAGCAGGAAGCAAACAGTTCCTTTTGCAAATAATATTCGATGTTTATTAATATTACTGGCAACCCCACAACCGCTATAGGGGGGTAGTTCATATGTAAGTATGTAAGTTATTGCGAGTATTACTGGTAGTACTCTCATTAGTTCATATTGTGTTTTGTAAATAATAGAAGTCCTAATTATCTAGTTCTGTACCTTAAATCTATGATGTGCTTCAAACTTTAGGGTTCTTAGTTGTCACCCACAGCCCGTGTTGTTGTTAAATTTTTGTTGCTGTGGGCAACACCCCTTATTTTGGAATTAGGTACTATTATATTCTAGTGCTCTTAGCTAGAATAGTTTAATTCAATAAATAATGTCCTTTTGCTATTATTCTAAGTTTACTTATATCCCTTAATTGGATTTCTACCTATGAGAGTGATATACCAGTCCTACCAAGGGGTATCGCATTATGAAGGTCAGATAGGTAATCGCTTCATGTAAAACACTGAAACTCAGCAGCATCTAGTTAAAGATTAGAAACCGTTCCTAACGTAGTTGGGAAAAGGCTAGGCAGACGATGATGAATGGCGTACATGCGACCAAAATAAATATTATCCGTCGACGCGACTCCAGTACTAGCATGCACAAAGTTTGCAGTTTCACCCATATTGTAATACTCATTCGAATATCCGAACAAAACATCAAAACCAGATCTCTATTAACTCGCAATTTCTACATACATTCCTTATAGCCATATAACGGTTATTTCACGGGCGAGAATGTCCCAAATAGCCCATCGGCCATAGTTTATAGGCTCTTTATGGACTTATAGGCCGTAACTTGAAGGACACAGAATTGCGTGTCCCCAAAACTTTCTTCGCCTTATAATTACGTAGATTTTTGATGAAAATTGTGACCCACTTTGATGTTTATTGCCTGTGATATCGTTAAATGTGTTTGTTAGGATTATTTGTTTTATTTCTTTAAGTGGTTCTTAACAAGTGGGTTTTAGTTCAGAGTTTTCTAAAGACATATTTTTATTTTTCATTATTATTCGGTTCGAGGAATTTTTAACCGTTTCTTCTTACTAAACCTTACTTTTTGACACGCTTCTCTAGCTTTAAAATTGATAATCTTTACAGGCATGTAATATTCAGTACAAAAGTTACACCTTCATTCTTATCATATTCAGTTGAATACCATTTTCAATAAGTACTTCCCTTTCAAGACACATCATAAAGAGAAACTATAAAACACCTACAAGAAAACAGACAGCCACAACACAGTCTACCACAACCCAAGACTGTCTTATTGCACTAAAACTACTGTATAAGGCATCGTCCTAATAGAACGCGATTGTGCGATCATCGCGCGAGTAAGCGATGCAATTGTCAGTTAGGACACCTTTCGAGTTCACTTCGTAGGAAGATGTGTGTACTGGCCAACATGGTTAAATATGTAATATTTTATACCACATGTATTGATTTTTGTGTATACTACATTTATAATTTTGTATAGAACCGGTTCTTCAAACTATACAGATAGAACTGTGCTGCTGGAGAGTTTGTTCCACCATTTCTTCTTCCCAGCTAAAACACATAGGAAGTGGTGAAGGGCGGCGCTTTTGGTTGCTGTCTTTTGTAAAATTGACCTTCAAAAAGTGCTGATATTCAGTCTATTTTGAATAAATGATTTTTATCTTTATCTTTTATCAATTTGTTTTGTTGCGCGTTTGTACGATTAAAATTCGCGTGAACCTGCGATGTTCGCGCAATCGCGTTGTCTTAGGACGATGTCTAACTCCCATCTTTATCTCGGATCGATCGCGTCGGATCGTCGCCAAGCGTCCGAGATCCCGGTCGGTCGCATCCATCCAATTTGTTATACAGTCGGACGGCTCCAGACGTATTTGGAACGTCTTGCGAAATCTAGATTTGTGAGTCATAGGATGGTTCACTGATTAGATGGGGGTTTCAGGAAATTCGGGGTGGTTCGAACTGGTTTTTTTTTCAGGGAACGGCTAAAGTATTGCAAGGTTTTTAATAGTATTTTTGGTGGATTACTTACTATATGCTATAGTTGTTTTATCCAGTTCGAATTATTATACGATTTCTGTTCCATTAATGATATTATTTAGAAAAGCAATTCCTATCTAGGAGCCGTGACACAATGCTTGTATTTTTTGAAACCTTTTATGAAACAACAGCGACTTTTGCTATCGAAAGTTAAAATGTAAGCAAAGATAAGAAAATGTATTGATTTTAAAGATGAAGTTACTTAATATTCTAGCCTCGTTTCCCAATCAAACTTTTTTCTGATACAAGCTTGGAGTTTTTTTTTCTGAAGAAAAATGGATGTTAAATTGATGTATTTTTTCTTTTGATTTTGCGTGAAGGTAAGGTCTATGATTTTATTATTTTTGGAAGTGTTTTAATATTTTTTTCTTTTAGTTTGTAACTAAGCTGTGTATCTTACTTGAAGAGACGGATTAATTAAATATTTCTTAGAAGTAACGAAAATTTTAAGTTTTGGCTTGTTTTATTAATTAAAAGAAAAAAATATATATTATTTTTGCTGTTAACTTGCTTTTGATAAACAATTAGGATTATCATGATCATCTAATAACTTTCCTTAATTATTAAAAATGTAGCATTTTGCTGTCTGTGCAACATCATAAAATCTGAATTTTCAGGCTATGCTTACCAGATTTTAGCAACTTTTTTTTTCATTTTTCAATGCAATATTCAAAAAAATGTGTGAAAGCGTTCATTCATTCTGTCATGCGGTATGTCGCAACTGTCAACGTTTCGTTTCACTCGGCCAAGGTCTCCGGTTATTGTTCCTTTTTATTTTTAAAATACGCTGCCTTTTTTGGACGTGTGATGCGTGGAATGAAACGGGTTCTGAATATCTGCGTTTTAATTGGCTTGTGCAACTTTTATTTATATATGTTTTATTACGTATGTCTCTTCTGTTATGATTATTGTGGTTTTTGTTTTATATTCGGCTTTTTTTACTAAAACTATTTTTGACGCGCTAAAATTCCTTTCACTCTTAATGATCGCTGGCATAATTTTGAATCTCCATTTCTCTTTAATCGATAGCAAAAGTTTCACAACAATCAGATAAGCCAGTTTCGCGCAAGAACTCATCATTCAGTTCATTCATTCAAAAATCTTTTGTTCATTCTCTCATTGTGCTAAAACAAACGCTGTCTGACGAATCGGATAAAAGGCGTTGGTTAGTACTGCGCTGATTTTTTTCTGAAACAATATTAGACTTTTATGTTTTATTTTTACACTGCTTTCGTTGATAAATCGTTGATTGTAAAACTTGACAGTAATATATAGATTTTGAGAGAAAGTATTTGATTAATATATATTTTCGGCAGGCAATCTGGCTTGTATCTTTGGCATGATCTATAAAATGTTTCAAATGCATATCATAACATAATACTTATTAAGTACGTAATTTGTAAATAATTTCTCTTCTTGAACACCAAAGTAAATAATGATATGAATAAGTATCCCACCGCCCTTCAACTCATTTTATTTTTGCAAAAAAAGTTAGCACTCTGTAACTCCATATATCATCTGCAAACAAATGCAACACAGCATTGCAAATCACGTCACTATGCAAACACTCTATACTCTTACGCAAAAACCCATCAAGTTTCGAACATTGCTCAAAATTCTCACAAAAAACAACTCCAAAACCATCCCAATTAGTACTAGCATACAACTTAGCTTCAAAATCTATACTAACTGTACCTAATTTAGTTTCCTAGAGTTTCCTATGCAAGTATTTTTTCTTACGTAAGACATTGCAGTAGTTTTCGTAACAGTTGCTGGTTGCAGGCAATTAGGTTTATGTGGTGTGCTTGCTAATGTGGCAATGAATCGTGTTGGGGAATGAAGAGCTAGTGAATTTGTTCATTATGGTGATTGTTTGGTCCTTAAATAAATTGGGTCCTCTGAGATAGTAAGTGTGGTAATAGAATGGGTTAAAGAACTGAAAGCAAGAACGACAATTTACGCAGATAGTATGATTATCAGTTGATCAAATTTTCTAACTATTGTTTTATATATTCTCAAATCGTGATTCAGAATTAGATTTAGATTAGATTTTTATACTGCGAATTCGCACATGTCATTGTTTTGTATCAGAATCAGATGTACAGTAGGAGTTTGACACTGCATTTTAATTAAATATTAACCAAGTTTATATTAGCTTACTACAGTCATAATATAGTCAGTCTTTTCAATCATTTTGCCCTTTTGACAGCAGTATAGTATTAAAATATTCTCCACAGTACGTGTCGAATAAATATGCAAAACAGAATATAACGGGTGAAACTTCACCTACAGTCCCTCGAGCGCGAATGATGTCATCGTTAGGGCGTAAATATATGCTTCTAATTGGTAGTAATTATACTGATAGAAACATTCTACGAGCACCTACATCGAGTCACCTTTACAGTTGACGTGTTTTATTATTCAATGAAGAAGTTTATACAACGGTCGTTTAGAGATGTTTTACATAATAAAGTAGCTAGTTCTAGGAGTATGTGCTTAGGCGTAAGGATTTTCTCACCTAGGGCTAGAATTTCAAAGATAAATTAACACTAATTCAGATATTGGTTTTCCACAGCCCTTAACTAGAGGAAAGTCTAAATTTAAACTAACATTATTTCTAAAAATAACCGTGACATTAACTCATAAAGCCCTATTTCCCTTAACGACAAACTTTTACAATCAACCACCAAACTGGAATCATTACACAAGCAGTCAAGCGAACTACCGAACTAAAAATCGATCGCGACCAATTTCAATACAGGAATGCCCCAAACTTAAGCACCGGCGTTGACTCAACGCTGAGTCACGCGCATAAAAACGTCCAATATCACCAGACACCCCGACCTCCGTGCCATTAGTACATCATCCATGTAAACACGGGAATCAATTCACTCGTAGGGCTCCGATTAAACTGGTCATGTCTCACGCACGTCTCAACATTTCTGTGGCCTTCATTCTATAATGATGTTTGTTGTCTTTAATACTTGATGTCTCGTGGTGATAAAATTTGACATTCGCACTGCGATTTGGCGAAAGGCGGATGTCATGTCAATTATTCTGCATATTGATTTGTGATTTTTGTGTAAATTAAAAAGTATAAGTACTTTGGTGTTCAGGGACTTTTAAAATAGCACAAACTTTTTAATTTATGATGTAAGCAAATCAGTCTCAAAGATGAAATCTTCCTAAGTATACGTAAAACGAGGAAAATCAAAGACTAGTTTATAGTAAGAACACTACGTGATGTGATACACGGCGGCAAGCATTCAATAATAAAAAATCAATAACATACTATCGTACAAGGCTTTGAAATTAAATTATCACGCTGAAGAAACAGACACAAAATAATAACGGCAACCCCAAAACTGTCGGTGCACAACGAACAAAAAATTGCCAGTACACAAATTTTGACACGCACGGTCAGCGAGCTCCAATTTCATCAATTAGTTAGGCCTCTGCGTCCTAACTAACTCTGAAATAGGACCCTTTGTACAAATTATTTCCAATTACTCTACTTCAGCGAGGCATCCCAAATATTCCAGTTGAACCGTCAGAGTTCAAATATACGCGCTAAAAGTAATGAGAGCTATTACACTGAAAGGGAAGCTATTTTTAAACCTAAATTGAATATCAGGATTCAAGATTTTGCTGATGTGAGACGAGATTTATCATCTTTTAGAAAATTTTTGCTTTGTAATTTGAATTTTATGTGTGTTAGCTCATCAATTTACGTAGGTAGGAAAAAGAGAACATAAAAGTTAAATGTTATGAAATGAAAGACTTCGACGAAATTCAGATCGGAAAGCAATCAATCTTTCTTTCCCTCTTTTGAAAGCATTCCAGTGTCAGACATATTACTTTCACAACATACCTAATATACTGCTTCAATTTAATTTCGAGACATCAATTTTCTGTATCACAAACGGAAAAGTTACAAGCCGTACACCGTATAATACCATGTACTAGATGGCCACTCGAATCGGGATAGGCAATAAGTAAAACTTTTCCAATTGGAATTCGTTCAACATAGTCCGGGATATTGAAACCCAGAGTCCGTATGACAAAGTTCCACGGATGCACGCAACTAACTTGTTACACACATACATGTAACTTTTGTAACTGTGACTTCAAACCCGGTTCCATTTATAAAGTTTAGAATACCTACGAACTATTTTTTTTATTTGAGTTTTACGAGTTTCACTACTACATTACAAGGTATTCATTTCATTCAGAAGCAAGTATTACCTGCACCTCGCGATCTGACCCACGTCCATCAATAGGGTCAAAGGCCTATGTTCTTTTCAGGCTCTAAACTATCTCTATATCAAGTTAAACTTAAAACAGTTCAGTAGGTTTAGGTATAATAGACAGACAAACTTTCGATTTTAAATCACTCTATTTCTTAAATAACCAGTATAACAAAAAATGTAGTATAAGATTCAGCACTGAATGTAACAGCTACTATTTAGAGGAATTCAGCACATCGCCCGAAATGACCTCGTAAAGATGAAATAACTGCCGTAATAAAATTTGCAGTCACAAACAGTAAGCTCCTGAACTTATTATGTCCACATTATCTCATTGACCCATCCAATTATGGTATGTGACCAATAAAATCATTATTCGTACCACGTGCTCGTTTCGGAACTTTTATTGAATTGGTTTCTATTCTATTCTAATTTATTGCTTTAGGTATAATGTAATTTTAGGATACTATTAATACTGATTTGGCATGAAATGTAAATTTCTTCAAATCAAATAATATTTATTATCAAAAGCATGCTTAATAGTATGTGTTACGCTAGAATGTATGTAAAACATGTTTTCGCCTACTTAGTCAAATACTACTTTTACCACAGCAATGACTAAAGGGATTGTTGACACAACTTAAAAATCGAAAGTATATTCAGTAACCTCGTAGCTAGTACAATAATTTTAAAGCCACTACTGACCTTTTATATCTATTAAGCGATTTGCTAAGAAATTGGGTGACCGTGTTCTAAACGAATAATATTTGGTGTCCGAAGTTTTGGCACACGCGATACCTCTATTAGTTGAACACATCATCACGACGTGTTCCTATGAGGTAAGACAGTCGTACCAGTATGTGGATGGTACTGTAGTAGAACTAGTTGAAGAAAATAACATTCTGAGGTAAATTAATAGATAAAAGGATAAAGATAAGAGAGAGGTTTAGGCTAGTGAAAAAATAAATAAGTACTATGAAATAATTCACATAAGAGAAGACTGTGCACAGGCTAAGGTAGATTCTCTTAATTGTATTCAAACACTAAAATCACAGTTTACCAATGCACATGATAATATGACTCATATTAACAAACCAGAGGCAATTAAGGCCTAGGCTAACAGAGTGATCTTTATTCACAATGCCCCCGATGATATCATTTTCACAACGTCTTTAAAGGTAAACAATGGATAGTTACCTGTTTTCGAACTCAGTAATCAGTTACAAAGTATTATGGCAAGTACTGACGAAATAACACGGATTGATGGACAAAATCAAGTGGAATTAAGACAAGTTAAATTCTTTATTGCCTAAAGTGAACAGTCATGTTGGAAAGATGGTCAAGGACAGTTCTTGTCTCAGTTATTTTTGTACAATGTTTTGCGCATATTGTGCATGTTTTTAAGACGTAGTTTTGGTTTTATTGCAGTTTTGCTTACGGTTAAAGTTTAAGGTCTTGATGTTGATGTTATTTCATACTACATTAACATATTCAACTATAAGAATACATTTCTTCTGTTTTCTTATATTTTAATCCCAGTAAATATCAAGTTTAATAACATTTTCATCAAAGCAATAAACTAATTAAATCCGACCCAACGACAAAAGGGGAAGTAGTGCAACAATCCAGACAATGCTAAAATTATGGACTAAAATAACAACCCTAAAATCACCCCTGTTGTCCACATGACTCATACAAAGGGTTGCAATATTCGAGGGGTTTCAAGCTAGGTGGCCTAAATCACCCCTACGATCAGCCAGGGCTTGTTAGCATAATTCCTGTGAAGAGGAAACGAGGGGAAGCCTAAAAGGGTTTATTAATACCAACAAAAGGCTCACATATGTCTAGCTTCCCTTCCAAACTCTGTTACTGACAATATTAATTACGAGCCCATTTGCCCATGTCAAAATGTTTCAGATTTTCACTCATAATTTCAAATTTTGTGTCGTTCCAAAGAGTTTTATGACATAAAAAGTTTTTAATGTCTATCACTGCCTCGATGTTTTTGACAGGTTCAATTATATTTTTGTTCAACATAACGTTTTTTAATTACTCTTTTCCTTTTTTTATTTATTTTGCTCATAGATTTTTTACAGGCAGAAATCTTTATATTTTTACGAAAGAAGGCCTAAATTGCTGAAAAATAATGAATGGAATGAATAGTTTTGATAAATTGTGGCTTAGCAATACAATAATTTTGACTCCATATACAGTCAAATCCATAAAAGGCAAACATCATAACCAATGCCAATCCCGAAACTCATACAAGTTTCAAATTGTCGTGCATCTGCGATGTCGGCGTCAAATTGTCGCAAATCTAATTTTAAGCTGTCAGTCGGTAGATTGCGCCATTTTGTGACGCGCTGGGGTCGCCATGACGTAGAATCGGGAAGCTGAGATTCAACAGATATGGGACGGGATGGATACTAAAAATAGTTGTGATACCTAGTGTTTAAGGATTAGACTTGAGTTGGAAGAGATCAATTTCATCTTCTAGAGCATGACCTGTGGATTTTTTTTCATTTAGCTCAAAAGTTGAATAAGAATATTAGTGTGTTCTTTTTTCAGATTTAGATATTGTAACATCTTAATACTGTCGTAGTCAGTACTTAAAATAATGAATCCACTATCCATGCAAATGTTTATGATGAACAGGTCTTTCATTTACACGTTACTGGCCATTCCCATCAGATTCATTGTTACCAAGAATTGTCTCATAATTTTAATTCAACTCACTACACAAGAAACACAATATCCCTTAGAAGATGGTCCAATTGAATAAACAGCGATATAAACCAATTCCTTCAACATGATGAGGTAAGAAGTTACAATTTCTGCGAATACGTAATAGTGTGAAGTCACCAGTTTGTGTTCGATTCGGAACTGGAAGAAAATAAACAGATTTGCCGTATTTATCTTAGACCGAATGATGTAAGAGTACATATGTGAGGAAACATTTGCTGATCGCTAGTTTTAATAAACCATCAACTGCATCTGGCTAAGACTGGAAGTTGATCCCAACATATTTTGGGAAAAGGCTAGGCAGATGTCTAGACGAAGAAATAGACATGACAGATACTAATAACAGATATACGGATTATGATAACGATGATAATAGTGGCCATTATATTACTAATTTTAGACAGAAACTGTTAGCAGATTCTCTGATCGATAATACAAATATCAATCAAAAATAACAGAATAAAAAATTTGGAGAGTACAATACGGTCTTTACTCATCAAATATCAACACTATTGGCAAGTATAACAACAGCACTCTTTCACCAACAAACAAACAAACATAAAACAAAAAGCAGAAGTATCCTTCACCCGAACAATAGCACCATTGTCGTAGCTGATGAAGTAATTATCACTATTTATAGCGACACCACTTCCATTAACCTTTTTTCTCAAAGCAACACGCACAAGTGAGAATTGTAAGTTATTGTGATTGTAGATGACTCATTTTGCGTCTGAATCGAGTAGTTTATCGAGTTAGTTAACTATTAAATTAGTTGAAGATCTTAGATAATTGGCATTTGGTCTGATACCTGAAATTCTGTTGTCTTCTAATTAGATTGTGTTTCACGTTCCCTGAAAAAGAGGTACATCACTCTCTGCTACAATAGTGGAATGATGTAGTCAAAAACCTTTGAGAACTTCTCTAGAAAACACAACATTAAGTTTGTTATTACATTTTTTGTACAGAACTAGTAAAATGATGTCGCTTTCCACATCAGACTTAAATGGAGGAAATAAAACTACAGAAAAAAAATTCTTCTTTATTTAAGAAACTTAATTAGACGTCTTATAAATCCTAGATTATCAAATTGTAATCAAGTGAACAAAGTTAGCTTCATTTCAGTAGAAAATAAAGCCAGTTAAACAAGAGCTGTCCTGCATAAGTCTGATAACGTGGATGTACTACTCGTTAAATGTCGTGTTTGGTTGACATAAAGTGACCATATTTGGCTTTGTTTCCAGCCTGATTGCGAGGTCGCTGTGAACCAGCCAATTTGTGAATTACACACTCAAATTGTACATTCATTTTGCACACATTTTTGGGTATATGTGTCAGGTTTGTTACGAAGAAAGACTGTGTTATGTGAAAGTCGTATTAGTGTTACTAGTTTCTACAAAGAATATGATCACAATAATATGTATAAGCGAGAGAAATAGTTTTTCATATTCATGTTCATATTGTTTATTGCTTTCCATAATGTAAGTACATAAGGTGGAAACGTAAAACAGTTGTCACAATTATAGACCCTGATAAGCAAAATAAGCTAGTATTTAGAAGAGGGGAAGGCGTTTTAAGGTTTCCTTGCTAGGTAGTAAAATTCATCTCATATCATCAATTCCTCAACTCTAAGATAGCAACAAGGCCATGCAAACTTCTCGAGACAGTATAAAACAAAGCCTATTTCTTCTGAAACCCTACTTCAACACGTTTTACTGCTTGACTTTGAAAGTCTTCGAGAGCGCTCCAAGTCCTAACGTTTACCTAATACAATTGGGAAGGGAGCAGACTTCGAACGTTTATAGTCCAATTATTTGGTACTTACGGCTGGAGTGCTTGAATTTACATTTGTATCTGAATGTGTTTCTCCTTTAAATGGTCTTTTTGAATCGGAGTAAATAAGAACAGGAATTTTATCAACGATTTTTATATGCTCTTATTTTTGGAGAGGCATTCGTTTCTCAATGATATTTTGATGTACACTCAACGTTTTTGTATTCCAAATCACGTTCTTAGCTTTATATTTTTTTTTCTCTTCAAGCAGTGGCTTCATATTTCTCAAAACTGTTGATAATATTTTTCCAATAAAAATTAAGTCATCCATGAACGATAAAACCTAGATTATCTAATGTTACGCAGAAATTGTGAAAGTTATTGAATCAGAAATGGCTTATCCCTTCATTTTTGGTGCGGTGCTGGTTTTTACCCTTTAGTAAGCATTTCAAGATAAGCTTGTTTTTAGTACTTGTTCAATGATTATGGTTTCTTTGTTAATGAGTTTGAAGATAAAAGAAAACTTCACTTAATTCTTGCGTTGATTGTACTTGAAGATGAAACCGAATTCATCTTTCTTTTGATCAAAAGTAAAAGGAAGAGATAATTATTTCAAACGTTAATAAAGAACGACTCATTTATTGACTGCAATGAATCCATACAAAGCTAGATGTCGCAACTAAATATCAATAGCGAAACAATTGGGACCAAAAACAAAAATATGAAACACAAAAAATAGACTGCAGAAACAAAGCAACTAGTAGTACAAACGAACAAGATACTGTATGAAGATAATCCTACTGAATAGAGACTGTACAATTTCTCCTCGCCTTTGAGCCAGCAAATCTAAGCGAGCTCACGATAGTCTGAGAATTGTTCGTTGCAGAAATATATTATTCTCTCTCGGTACATTTGTGCCTTTCTTTTGGGGCTTCGGTGAAAATGTTAATAGTATTGTTAGCTTGAGTTTTATTTGGAACTTTATATTTAAGTTCCTTATTTTCAATGCGTGGTAGTGTTAGGTAGTTTTCATAATTTATAACTGATATCATCAGTCTCTCAGAAGTAGATTTTTGAAGTGATTGCCCAAAAAAGGGGAGGTTATCAATTATTTTATTAGTCTCCATTTTATTTTTCCTATACTCTCTTGGGTTTTTTAACTGTGTAGGTATCCAAAATATGTGTGTAGATAAGTTCTGCATTATGTTTATTTCTATCGTATATTATAGTCCCTATAATTACTTCTCTTTCTATTTAACTTAAAACTTATCTAGGCCTATTCTTAGCAGTTTGAGCCTATAAAACAAAATCAAAACCACCTCCATATACGGTGAAGTCAGTATAAATAGTCATGTCACCATCGGCATGAGTCAGTGTATCTATTTCCTAACTATTGTCTGTTCTTCGTTGTTTCTCTTCGGAAGCAAACGTCGCCAGCGCATCTCTATTGTTCACAGCGTAGAATGGAACTGATGTTGGTATTATTATTCTCTTAGGTGAAAACTAGGCAAGGCTAGGTTTGTTTGACAGCTTCGCTTGAGGGAAATGTGGCTATTTTTAGCTAGCTTGTCAGAAGTTTGTTAGTTAGTTGGTCTAAGATTAGAATGCATTCTTATCTAGCTTTTCAGATAAGAGAGAAGTTTATGGGTATAAAATGTTTAGTTGCTCTGAAAGTATGATAACTGCGTTTCAGTATACGCAGTTAACATCCTGGTGTATATAACTGCGTAAATGCGTAACCTAATAAAGATTACTTGATAACCGAGTCTGAGGCTTTGGTGAACTTTAGGACTCCCAGAATATCCCCGTACCATGTTAAATTACATACACACAAATTGTGCACCACAGATTGTGAAACGTACTAAACAATACCCAAATACTGCAAAAAATAACCAAAACCCATGTCATCAATTTAAACTGAATAAACTGACAAAAACACGACTAAAGCGGACGACAGCGCGTCAGAAGTTAGACATAAACCCACGGAGGCAGCTTAAAAATATGTTACTTTTTCATCTAATGAGATCGTTGCTAGCTCTCAACGGTTTTGGGAATTCATCCACAGCCCCGATCCCTAACATAACTAACTTTTAATTCAATTATGAAAAGTTTTGATGTCCAGACAGGTACTCAGAATATTAATAATGTGGAGCAAATTATGTGTAGGTACAGACGACAGCAGGTCAACCTATACGAATCTGTCACATTTTACCATTCAAACATTAACCTACCCCCCCTTGTGATAAGGTTGAAAATCTATTGCAGAAATTTGACAGTTTGTGGTAACTTGATGTGCTGTTGTCTGTACACTGTGGACAATGTCGTATTTAATGTGGACAAAATTGTTTTAGGGATAGTTTGACTGTCGGGTATAAGATGTGAAGTGATAATATTATTACATCTTATTTTAGTAATAATTTAAAAAAAAGATAGATGAATTAATTACTCATTCAAATAGACTAGTCTATGAAAAAAAGCAAATTGAAAACTAAAAGCCTTTCTTTCATAGCTGAAAGAATAATCTTAAAATTTTCTTTTATTTAAACCATCATAGAAAAGAGATTGAACTAAAAACTGTCATAAGTACAAAAGCGATTTGAAATCAATTGTCTCTTCCGAACTGTCACGAAGTTTTCCGATAGTTCCCGATCGTGGCGATAAAAGCAGATGATTTGTGCCAGTTGCTACTATCTAGACTAGATCGTAAAGTTCTGCATTCGTTTGTTTGAATGGCTACGTTTAGTTACTGACAGGCTTTAAAAAAAGAACACCCTTTTGAGCGGAGAGGGAGAGCTTACAATTCTACGTTTTTATTTTTTGTGTTTGGTTGATGTTTTAATAGTACGTGTAAGTAATTAAATCTTATTGTTACGTGAATGAATAAAAAAAGATTCTGTACCTATTAAAAGAAAAAATATAACTTAGACAGGTTGTATTGACTACAATTTCGCGGTCGTGATAAAAATCACGACGCTATCAAATTGTCGATAAATATTTGCCATCAAATGAAAATTAAACTAAATTCTTCAGAAGTAGATCACTGACTGATATAACTGGGTTAGTGTTATTCGCCATTAACTGATGCAACAGAAACCGGATTAAAAAAGAAATTAGTCGCTACGTTACACTGATTATCGTGTAAAATAACCATTTTTCTGTTTGTCGCGCATCATTAGATATACTAGCTGATTGATTGATATTAGAGTTCCGCAACAAACGATCGATCGAAAAACCATTTTTCATTACTGTATTTCTTAAAATGTTAACGCATAAAAACTAAACGATTCAATTTAAACTGTATTTTAAACGCGTAGTGTATCGCATAGTTTAATCGTGGTCAAAAATGGTAGTTAAGCTTTTGCCAATTTTTCATACAAAATATGTGTGAATTTTTAACGAAATATTGTCACGGTTTTCATTTATAGACGCAAGTATTTTCATTGATCCCGGTATTGGTGTATTGGGGGAAAATTTTATTAAAAAAGTTTGACAGGTTCCCTTTGCAGCGTAACATTTAGTTACCGACAGTAGGAAACACAAAAAAATATTTTGATGACAATCTGTAACAAACTTCCAACAGGGTTTTCAACTTCGTTAATTTGTCATTTTACTGTCGTTTACGTCATTTATATTTGACAACTTTTAATTATTACGTCTCGTTTAACTTACCATAAAATACCATCTATAAATAGTTACTCCAATTAGTAGTTACACTAACCACACAAAAACTTAAACTAACATCACCTTTATTTACGAACGTAACCTGTAAGTAAGCAATTGTTCACAGTTCGCTTACTCACGACAATTTTGACAGCGCATGCAACAACCGATTCGATCTCGATTCTCGTGCATGTGCATAATTATTGCGTTATATCGATTTATATTCGATTCGATCAATCGTGTTAATAATAGTGTTTTGTTCGTTTCAGGTACGTTGATTTGCAATAAAACTGTTGGGAAAGGTGAGAGTTGGAGCGAAGGTGATTTTACAGATAATGATGTAAGTATATATTAAGCAAACTATAAAAATACAGAGGATAATTTCAATTGAATAAACACAAATAATACCAAAAATAAACAAGATAATTATACAGTACGGAATATTGAGATTAGTGTAATAGGTAGAACACCACATAAGTAGGTACAATTATCCGTTCAATCTACGCTCAGACAGCGTTCACCTCAATTTATTCAACGCTTGAATAGACATCTTCACTGAAGTCGAAAGGATTACTCCCTTGTAATAATCTTTCNCTGTGGACAATGTCGTATTTAATGTGGACAAAATTGTTTTAGGGATAGTTTGACTGTCGGGTATAAGATGTGAAGTGATAATATTATTACATCTTATTTTAGTAATAATTTAAAAAAAAGATAGATGAATTAATTACTCATTCAAATAGACTAGTCTATGAAAAAAAGCAAATTGAAAACTAAAAGCCTTTCTTTCATAGCTGAAAGAATAATCTTAAAATTTTCTTTTATTTAAACCATCATAGAAAAGAGATTGAACTAAAAACTGTCATAAGTACAAAAGCGATTTGAAATCAATTGTCTCTTCCGAACTGTCACGAAGTTTTCCGATAGTTCCCGATCGTGGCGATAAAAGCAGATGATTTGTGCCAGTTGCTACTATCTAGACTAGATCGTAAAGTTCTGCATTCGTTTGTTTGAATGGCTACGTTTAGTTACTGACAGGCTTTAAAAAAAGAACACCCTTTTGAGCGGAGAGGGAGAGCTTACAATTCTACGTTTTTATTTTTTGTGTTTGGTTGATGTTTTAATAGTACGTGTAAGTAATTAAATCTTATTGTTACGTGAATGAATAAAAAAAGATTCTGTACCTATTAAAAGAAAAAATATAACTTAGACAGGTTGTATTGACTACAATTTCGCGGTCGTGATAAAAATCACGACGCTATCAAATTGTCGATAAATATTTGCCATCAAATGAAAATTAAACTAAATTCTTCAGAAGTAGATCACTGACTGATATAACTGGGTTAGTGTTATTCGCCATTAACTGATGCAACAGAAACCGGATTAAAAAAGAAATTAGTCGCTACGTTACACTGATTATCGTGTAAAATAACCATTTTTCTGTTTGTCGCGCATCATTAGATATACTAGCTGATTGATTGATATTAGAGTTCCGCAACAAACGATCGATCGAAAAACCATTTTTCATTACTGTATTTCTTAAAATGTTAACGCATAAAAACTAAACGATTCAATTTAAACTGTATTTTAAACGCGTAGTGTATCGCATAGTTTAATCGTGGTCAAAAATGGTAGTTAAGCTTTTGCCAATTTTTCATACAAAATATGTGTGAATTTTTAACGAAATATTGTCACGGTTTTCATTTATAGACGCAAGTATTTTCATTGATCCCGGTATTGGTGTATTGGGGGAAAATTTTATTAAAAAAGTTTGACAGGTTCCCTTTGCAGCGTAACATTTAGTTACCGACAGTAGGAAACACAAAAAAATATTTTGATGACAATCTGTAACAAACTTCCAACAGGGTTTTCAACTTCGTTAATTTGTCATTTTACTGTCGTTTACGTCATTTATATTTGACAACTTTTAATTATTACGTCTCGTTTAACTTACCATAAAATACCATCTATAAATAGTTACTCCAATTAGTAGTTACACTAACCACACAAAAACTTAAACTAACATCACCTTTATTTACGAACGTAACCTGTAAGTAAGCAATTGTTCACAGTTCGCTTACTCACGACAATTTTGACAGCGCATGCAACAACCGATTCGATCTCGATTCTCGTGCATGTGCATAATTATTGCGTTATATCGATTTATATTCGATTCGATCAATCGTGTTAATAATAGTGTTTTGTTCGTTTCAGGTACGTTGATTTGCAATAAAACTGTTGGGAAAGGTGAGAGTTGGAGCGAAGGTGATTTTACAGATAATGATGTAAGTATATATTAAGCAAACTATAAAAATACAGAGGATAATTTCAATTGAATAAACACAAATAATACCAAAAATAAACAAGATAATTATACAGTACGGAATATTGAGATTAGTGTAATAGGTAGAACACCACATAAGTAGGTACAATTATCCGTTCAATCTACGCTCAGACAGCGTTCACCTCAATTTATTCAACGCTTGAATAGACATCTTCACTGAAGTCGAAAGGATTACTCCCTTGTAATAATCTTTCCTGACCTTCAGCGATAGAATCCAAGTCCTTTCTATAATAGAACCCATTCATCTGGATCGTTGGACCATTATAATGATCGCGATACTTCAGCCTACGCTTGAGAATGTTAGATATTTTTCATTGTGTGGTTATCAATAACAAGCGGAGTTATAATTGCTCGTGGAATCTCACATTCTTCATTAGCTACTTCATCGTTTGATTCCTGATTATCATCAATAATCACGATACCATGACAATTCTGATTTGGACAAATTGTTAATTATGACGTCCACTTAATTCAGAATGATTTGTTGGCTGTTAAACTTGTGTTAATGTTTCTTGTTCGCTGTTATTGTCTAGTTTTTATGAAACGGAATTATTTTTAACCAATACAGAAGGAGTATCTTTGATGAGACAGTTTTTTCTTTGATCAGGACATACATAAGTTAATAGTTGCTTATGATTTTCATCTACATATACAAACTTAGTATTTATTATTATTAGTTCTGTTACAATTACAAGAGCTAACAGAAATAATTTAATGCGAAACACAAAACGTAATTACATTTCCGTATCTTGTGATACGTTTCATTTGCCAATCTTACTTATTCGGCATTGTGATGCTTACAAAATTATAATAATGTTTATGTCTACAGAATTTCGTATGATTCTAAATTACGTTTTGGTTTGACAAATTGTTCATTACGTTTTGTTGTTGAATGTTTTGTTGTATGGAATTCATGGCGTGCATGGAGTCGAAATATTTTACTGCCTTATTTGTGTCATAAAACGGGAATAACCATAAGAAAATAAATTAAATGCTGCTATTATTGTCACTGTAAAAAAGACTTATAATCCAGCCGATAAGATCTAATAAATGTTAATTAAGACAATTTTCCACTCCAATTAAAAAACAGCAAAAAATTCTCGTGACTCCACAAAACTTTGTCCACACACCACCGTTTAGCGCACTGTGTATATGTTTATAAAACGCTTGCCGTAATTTTTGTAATAATATTGTAAAAAATTACGTTCCAGCATTGCTTCGGCTTTCTGAAACCTAATTAAAGAACACGCTATGTTTTTGCGGAGCGATGAGCCGATGCACCACTGTGCAGCAAATATTTTATATTACGTTTAGTCTGATGAGTTGTTGATGCATAAATCTTCCCTTTAGCAGTAATTATCGAATTAAAGCAAATTTTATCGTTGCATAGTTAGTGTGGGGATTGGTTTCTTTAATTGAATTTATTTCTAGTTGCTTGATTCAGTTAATAGGGCAGTGAAATGCTGCTTAGATAATATGCACAGTCAAGTAAGTGCACCAGTTAAATTAAAAATATTGTACTAGTATTGTACCATTATAAATAAACAATCTATGAAAAACTAACATAATATTTCAAAGGTCAGATAAAATATTATAGAAAGGAGATTTTCAGATTAGTATATAAACCAATTTTGACTATCCCTTATTATCTTCAATAGCAAAAATAAACTAGCACCAAAAAAGCCCATAACCTAATTCCGACCTTATCTCTGAAACCTATTTCAGATATGGAAACCCTAACCTTTTTCGTTCTATGATATCGAAAATAGGCTGTGACACTTTTCCGGATAGTAAAAGATTTTGTCCAACTGATATGACGAATCGACCCACTGTGGTTTATCGTAACATAGTAAAAATTCTTTTGTAACAAGTTTGGGGCGTTTTTGTGAAAATATTTTGTTGCACGCGAGGTAATTAATAAATTCATTTGTGATTCATTGATTAGGTATACATTAGTTACAACGTAATAAACATTGAAGAAGTTTAGGGATAAATCTAGAACCTGAATGCCTTGTCTAAGGATTTATTTTTGTCTGAAAAGGGAGATGGTTTGATCATAGCTATACTTCGCTCTTTCAAGTAGATACTATATTAGTTACTGCCAAATTTCATTAAAATCCATCCAGTAGGTTTTCTGTGAATATGGAAAATCATCTCTACATACATACAAACTGTCGCGTTTGTTGCAATATTTCGGGTAGTTAAATACACGAAACTTACAATGTTACGTTTAAATTAAATTCAAGAGATGATCTCTAAAATGATTAAATTATAAATTAGTTTCAACTTAATAATTTAGGTAAGATGTGGTTAATTACTCAAGTTTGAGGTGTGTAAGTGGCTTATTTGAAGCTTAGATGCTATCTAGGTTGGTTATTTATGATATCGAGTTACCTACGTGAAACATCACACATGTTCTCTGAATATTAGATAGATTTATATCTGTTTTTCCTGTTGAAATAATAAGATGTAAGTTTATTAACACTTATAGATCACAATACAAGCTTTATTCACAGTATTTATTTCACTAGAAGTTTAAATTTGAAAATTACGATTTTATTGCTTGTAATTAGCTGGGATATTTTTGTTTTATAAAATAATATAAATACGAAAGTATCTCAGTGTATTTATCGCGCTTTCTAGCCAGAACTGAATTACGTAAAAAGTATACAGATAGAGCCTGAAACCGCACAAGGCTATTTTTGATCCGGGTGCGTGAATTAGCCCCCTCGGAAAGTGGGGATTAAGTCTTGAAACTTAAGCTAATTAGAAACTATATAAACTATCAAGCCCCTAATCAGAGTGCCACAGAATTCTATGAACTCAATATACAGGTATTTCATGAACAAGTGAGCACCCTCAATACTAACGAACAGTGCTATGAAACAGTCTGCAGTGGCATATCAAATTGACATCATAGCGTTACGTCACTTCTACTTGATTATCTCAGAAACTACGTAGAATAGGGGTGGTGAACATTTACTGAATTATTTGGTTACGTTTGTGAAAGAAATAGAGTAATACTGAGCCGTACAACATAAGCATAGCAAAGCTTTATACGTATATCATTGTATCATAGATTGGTCATGAAATGATTTTTCTGATAAATTTTGTATCATAATTACAGTTCGTATATTTTTATCACCATACACAGGAAACTCCCCGTCTAAATCTAAAACTCATCTTAAAATAAACAAAGCGATGTCTAGTTAACCGCCAAATATTCAGAACTTTTAACACCTACAAGAAACCATTATATTATGCCAGAAAGTCTGACAACCAGTCTTACCAAGGGGTGCCAGATTGCCCAGGTAACTGGGTTGTGGAGGTCAGATAGGCAGTCGCTCCATGTAAAACACTGGTTCTCAGCTGCATCCGGTTAAACTGGAAGCCGACCCTAAAATAGTTGAGAAAAGGCTAGGCAGCTGATGATACAAGAAACCATTATAAAGTACACCATAACGATGTCTAGTTCCTAACCCGTCTTACCATTAGAAACTGCAAGTACCTACCTAAGTTTCGCGTCCCGATCTAGACGTTCTAAATTCGTGCGCCGGCGCGGCTAAATTTGGCACAGAGTGCAACGTACGAGCGAGTATCAATGTCAACGACCATTGCAAGGGACACATTCTGCAAAATTGCAATTATTCTTAAACACAAAATCATTTTTTTTTATTTCAAATAGGCCTATACAAGCTCTGTTGCTGGTGCTCTGGTTCCCAATGGGGCTCATGGAGAAGAACCGGCAAGAAACTCCATAGACAATTTTTTTACAAAAACAAGTCTTTACAATAGTTTCCTTACAGTACAAGATATCCCCGAAAGTTATACAATGCAAGGGAAGCTAATATGATGTATTAAAAAAATATGCAAATCTATGCTTTATTATAATGTAGAGTTTTTTCATTCGAATATACAGTAGCTACTTCGAGCCTTTTCAGGAAGAATATTGCAAGGGCAAAAAATTTCCAAAATATGTTTTAAAGTAAAAATATTATAATAAGGTACAAAATCTGTTGACGAATTTTTGGCGCTTATGATATTCTTCCTGAAAAAGCTCAACTTTATGTCGTAGTCGTAGATATTCCCAATTTTTGGATTTTTGGAAATTTTACCAAAATTCAACATTTAATTACAGATTTCTTGAAAAACGATCATTCAACAGGATCCATTGGGATACATTCTGGTACCTGATACCTTACGCACCTTAATCAATAATCTCGAGCTCAAAATGAACACTGAACTTTGCTCAGAGGTAAAAGTGGCTTAATTTGTTGCTCTTGGGCCCTTCTATTACCTCCTTCCAGATATACGTCGAATTACAAGTAACCCTGTATACCCGGTTATATAGTAAATGTTATTAATGTAATGTTACATGAAGTAGGCTGCAGGTGACATGCAATCCAATTTCCAACTGTGTGCAACTTAGTTGTACCTAGCTTGTGCCTACACTTGTACCTATATTATGTACATACAATCTAAGTATTGTTACGAGGTAGTAAATTCTGTTGACATGACATGTGTGTAGGAGTTTCGTGCAATTTTAAAGGTTTTTATAGATTTTTTTAAATTTTTTTGATATGGAAGATATCATTATCCATAGTTCGGCTACCTTAAAAGATATGGTGTTACTTATCGAGAACCTTTTAAATCTAAAAATGCTATAGGTCAATAATGATTGAAATACAAATAGGTAATGCATATTTAATAACAGACATGACGTTTTGAAGTAATTTTAATAACTGAAGCATATAAAAAAATCGATATAATACAGCTTATTACCCTAGCATCAGAACATTATTAAAAATTTCAAAGTTAAAAGCGTTTTGAAATATTTTTCATTCATAAGCCCGTATCAAAGGCTAGCAGGAATCTTAGGAGCCGACCCGACTTCTAGGAAATATGATTTCCATATGAATTTGAGCTCAATATAGTTTTGAATAGAGGGATTTACGCGCTCGCGTGAATTGACAATATTTTATGGTCTAAGGCACAGGCTTCATAGTATTTCTACTTTATATTTTTATCAGTATACATACTAAACTTTCGTCTGAGAAGTAACATACAACTTTCCTCGACAAATGGACTGTCTAATATCGTGATAATTAAGATTACAAATTAAAGACTGTACACTAATATTGTAAAGAGGAAAGATTTATATGTAAGGATGTTTGTAACAAATGAGCTCAAAAAATAACTAAAAAATAACACTATTGGTAAGCTAAACTATCCCCAAGTAAAATAGGCTACATTTTGTGTAAGTACGTGATGTACTTTCCCTGGGACGAAGACAAAACCATGGTGAAACAGGTAGTACTTAAAGTCTAAATATTTTTTTGGTTTAGGGGACAGTTAGAATCAACCTTACTTATATATTTGTTTGACATTCGTAAGTGCCTATAAAGGCCTAAATGAAATAAATGATTACTGAAAAAAATATACAAAATTATTTATCTATCTACCTATTTCATAATTTTGTTACTTCATTCATCACCCGCTGCCGCTCATAAATTGCGTACACNAATAGTTGAGAAAAGGCTAGGCAGCTGATGATACAAGAAACCATTATAAAGTACACCATAACGATGTCTAGTTCCTAACCCGTCTTACCATTAGAAACTGCAAGTACCTACCTAAGTTTCGCGTCCCGATCTAGACGTTCTAAATTCGTGCGCCGGCGCGGCTAAATTTGGCACAGAGTGCAACGTACGAGCGAGTATCAATGTCAACGACCATTGCAAGGGACACATTCTGCAAAATTGCAATTATTCTTAAACACAAAATCATTTTTTTTTATTTCAAATAGGCCTATACAAGCTCTGTTGCTGGTGCTCTGGTTCCCAATGGGGCTCATGGAGAAGAACCGGCAAGAAACTCCATAGACAATTTTTTTACAAAAACAAGTCTTTACAATAGTTTCCTTACAGTACAAGATATCCCCGAAAGTTATACAATGCAAGGGAAGCTAATATGATGTATTAAAAAAATATGCAAATCTATGCTTTATTATAATGTAGAGTTTTTTCATTCGAATATACAGTAGCTACTTCGAGCCTTTTCAGGAAGAATATTGCAAGGGCAAAAAATTTCCAAAATATGTTTTAAAGTAAAAATATTATAATAAGGTACAAAATCTGTTGACGAATTTTTGGCGCTTATGATATTCTTCCTGAAAAAGCTCAACTTTATGTCGTAGTCGTAGATATTCCCAATTTTTGGATTTTTGGAAATTTTACCAAAATTCAACATTTAATTACAGATTTCTTGAAAAACGATCATTCAACAGGATCCATTGGGATACATTCTGGTACCTGATACCTTACGCACCTTAATCAATAATCTCGAGCTCAAAATGAACACTGAACTTTGCTCAGAGGTAAAAGTGGCTTAATTTGTTGCTCTTGGGCCCTTCTATTACCTCCTTCCAGATATACGTCGAATTACAAGTAACCCTGTATACCCGGTTATATAGTAAATGTTATTAATGTAATGTTACATGAAGTAGGCTGCAGGTGACATGCAATCCAATTTCCAACTGTGTGCAACTTAGTTGTACCTAGCTTGTGCCTACACTTGTACCTATATTATGTACATACAATCTAAGTATTGTTACGAGGTAGTAAATTCTGTTGACATGACATGTGTGTAGGAGTTTCGTGCAATTTTAAAGGTTTTTATAGATTTTTTTAAATTTTTTTGATATGGAAGATATCATTATCCATAGTTCGGCTACCTTAAAAGATATGGTGTTACTTATCGAGAACCTTTTAAATCTAAAAATGCTATAGGTCAATAATGATTGAAATACAAATAGGTAATGCATATTTAATAACAGACATGACGTTTTGAAGTAATTTTAATAACTGAAGCATATAAAAAAATCGATATAATACAGCTTATTACCCTAGCATCAGAACATTATTAAAAATTTCAAAGTTAAAAGCGTTTTGAAATATTTTTCATTCATAAGCCCGTATCAAAGGCTAGCAGGAATCTTAGGAGCCGACCCGACTTCTAGGAAATATGATTTCCATATGAATTTGAGCTCAATATAGTTTTGAATAGAGGGATTTACGCGCTCGCGTGAATTGACAATATTTTATGGTCTAAGGCACAGGCTTCATAGTATTTCTACTTTATATTTTTATCAGTATACATACTAAACTTTCGTCTGAGAAGTAACATACAACTTTCCTCGACAAATGGACTGTCTAATATCGTGATAATTAAGATTACAAATTAAAGACTGTACACTAATATTGTAAAGAGGAAAGATTTATATGTAAGGATGTTTGTAACAAATGAGCTCAAAAAATAACTAAAAAATAACACTATTGGTAAGCTAAACTATCCCCAAGTAAAATAGGCTACATTTTGTGTAAGTACGTGATGTACTTTCCCTGGGACGAAGACAAAACCATGGTGAAACAGGTAGTACTTAAAGTCTAAATATTTTTTTGGTTTAGGGGACAGTTAGAATCAACCTTACTTATATATTTGTTTGACATTCGTAAGTGCCTATAAAGGCCTAAATGAAATAAATGATTACTGAAAAAAATATACAAAATTATTTATCTATCTACCTATTTCATAATTTTGTTACTTCATTCATCACCCGCTGCCGCTCATAAATTGCGTACACAAATCGTATGCAGATTTAATTTTGAACTCATCGTGAGCGAAAGGCGATACCGAAATGAAAATTTTCTGCCTCTCGCCTACACACAGTTATTGAAATTTTACTTTATTTTATTTTGCAGCGAATATACGGAAGAGATGTAGTTATCGACGCTGCAGCCTGTAAAATCGAATTACTTAGTCTACGTAGAACTGAAATATAACTTTTAATCCTGTGAAAATATATTTATAACTTCATGAGAAACTGTATATTTTATTAAACCAACTTTAATCAAATCTGTTCATTATATAGAGAGGTATCATGGCTCAGACAAACAGATCCTTAGTTTGAAATAAAAACAAAAAATTTTCAGTAGTCACTTTGAACTAAGAACATTGAAAATGCACTATAAAAACCCGAGATTTAATAATGTTTTTAATTGTAAAACTTGTGCTCCCTCCGTGTGGGTGCAAGTTGTGGGTGGGCGGACTGATTGCAGCCCTTACCGGATTAACTGGGAGTGAGCGTCGAGGTTTGAAAGGCTTGCGTTTGATTGATAGCGGTAGTTCGGGGTCTTATGGGGTGTTAATTTGTAAATGAGTTGTCGAGAGATGGATCGACGTGAGTGCTTTTTTGAGTAGTCGAGTAATTTTGGTAATTGGTTCCTTGTGTTTGTACCAGCTTTTACTCGCGGTTATATCCGCGTCCTGTAGTAGCTACTTCTCATACTTATCTGATAAAAAGTAGCCTATAATAATGTTGAAATTTATGCTTGACACTGGTAAAGTTCATAGTAATCCATTCAGTAATTGTTGCTTGAAACAGAAACAATCATTCATCAGTACATTCCTACAAACTTTTTGCCTTTCTAATATTACTAGAATTAATTTAAAAAACTTCGGCACTTTAAATACACTCGACCTATACAACAACCGACGATACTTGATACGAAAAAGTTACGTTTCACAGTACGGTTAAAGTCAATTGCGTGTAAACTCATTCAAAAACCAATATAGTAAACTTTGATTTAAAACCGCAACATTCCAAAACATACATACAATACTCAAATACTCGCTATTCATTGAAATGTAGCACTTGTGACTAGAACATCAATATAAAGCGAAAGTGCTGCAGAGTTCAATTTTCAGCCTATATTCACAAATTTATAGGCTACCTCATATAGTACCTAGATTTTGCCAGGTCCCTCCCTAAATGGCTAGAGGGGGAAGGTTGGGAGTTCTAGGACGAACTTTGTACTTTTGTGTTTTAGAGTAGAGTGGGGGCTTCAGGGTATTGCGTAGTAAAATAAATATTCTAGGTTTGTGTGCCTGTATATTTGGTGTAAGCTAGTTAGTTAGCGGTTTTCTGATTTGATATAGGTAGAAGAGGCTTAACAATAAATGTGAATATGTAGTTCAAAGGAAAACCTTATAAAGTATCGTTTACACAGTATAAAAGAAGGAGTAGCAAATAACTACTCAAAAAAATACTGTTTTCGAAATGTGCGTCATACTGAATAGGTATTAAGTTTATACTTAATACGTTGGACGCCATGGGTCACAGACACAATAGAAAATCTATTATTTGTCGATCTTTTGGCGTTCAACATGTTAAGAATAATGTTAACAAAGCCGTAGAGATATTAAAAAAATACACTAGCATACAAAAAGCAAATTACTCAGTCAAAAATACCTCTTTTATTAAGTAGTAACATCGGAAAACGCTCAAATTGATACCTATATAAATTTTGTTCACGAAGCTGACGAACAAACAGTAATACGGGTTCCTATTATTGAGATTTCAATACGAAATCATTTGCATATCGATCGACTGCCGATACGAACATTTATATTCAAGAGAACTTTATGAAGGGAAATGTAATTGTATGAGAATGAAAATGTTTTACGTACAGAATTACTGACAAGCTATTAATGTTATTAATTGCTTACTTCGAGTATTGGGGTGTCATTTAAGTTAATTGAAGGAAAAAGTGAATTTTGAGTGTTTTTAAACTAGTGAATTGAATTTCTACAAAAAAAGAGGACGCCAAAAGATTTTCAAAAATTCGCTTTTATTAGCCATAAAGCGTTAAGTTTACTGTGTTTAGACAAAAAAAAACACTTTCACTTACAGTGAGTATTAGAATTAAGCCTTTCCTATAGAAGAATTAAGAAACAATCATTAGTCATTATTAAATTATCTCCCAAGATTAACATTTTTAATAGAAATAGAACTAAATATATCACACTACAACTAGGCAACACACTTCAGCATATTTAATACTATACTTCAGTATACCAATTCAAACAGTCTTAGTATTCCATTTCCATACACAACGACTGTCGGTACCCGGAGGTCGTAAAATGGCCGACTGAGCGTTTCCGCTTACGCTGTAGGCCGTACGGAAAATTGCAGGAAAATAAAAGCTTTTTATACTACTGCTGAAGTTCTAGAATAATTTTCAAGCTTAGGTATTTCCTTTGAGAATAGGTTTAAAAGCATAATTGGTTGTTTAAGCTCATATTACAAAGCTCGTTTTACAGGTGCTAGATAAAATTCTACATAGCTAGCTATATCATGCCATAGAAAAGTTGACAAAATTAAAAATAGTTCTATGGCACTATCTGTCAGATAGCTATCTAGGACTTTATCTGGAAACTTTGAAACTAACCCCTAATGTTAATCAACTTATGTGAATGCTTTCGCCATGATTTTCTCTTAGACAAGATTGCCCTCTCTCCCCTAAAGACAAAATCATCCTAAAGACAAAATACCAAAAAATCTGTGCTGTTTTTCTCAAAAAAATCTACAAGCAATTTAATTAACCCCTGCTATTTCTAATTTCTGAATCGTGAGGGATCTAATAATGTCCCCGAGTGCAAATAAACATGTGAGCAATAAATAGCTTGCGGCGTAATGGCGTCGGTTCACGGTTTTATTTGTAAAAGGGACGGTAGGGTTTGTTTCAGTGCTTTTGTTTTTAGGATATTTAGGAGTTATATTTTATTTAAATTACTTACTGTTTATAGAAAGGTTGGAGAATACTAATGGTGGTGGAAGTATAAATAGAATTGAATTTACCAAATCCCTTTATAATCAATCACAATCTATTGTTAAAAATAGCATCTATAAATCATGACCTTTTTATGGGCAGTTAATTACTATATTTGAGACTGGCTATTTAATGATTCTTACCAACCGTATTGAGGAAGCGTGGCGATTAACGCTCAATCCTTCTCTGTGTGAGAGGAGGCGTGTGCCCAGCAGTGTGACGGTAAAAGGTCTGATGATGATGATTTAATTATTTCAAAGCTTAGTTGGGAACCAACTCTTTTGTTATTAATTATATCCTTGGGTACCTAATAGTTTATCTACAGCAAAAAGTCTAGCTGATTCCAAGCAATATTTTCGCTCTCAATACTACAAAATACAGCAATAAGCAGCATTTTCCTTTAGAAATACAGCCTGAACATCCTCTCTTCAAACAACCGATGCAATAATGTTTGAACCGGGAGTAAAGACAGTAAACAAGCCCTATATCTATTGGAAACCTAGCCAGATATTTTGTTTTGCTACTAAAACCTTTGAGCTTTGGTACTGTGTTGCTGGATTGATTGCCGAACTGTAAACAGCGCCTAGCTTTTATTGAGTCTGCAGGGATTTTGTGGTAGTGTGCGTTGCGTTGTTTAATTTTACAGGCGCTTGCAAAAAAAGGATAGTTATGGTGTTATAAGTTATCATGGGATAATATTGTATTCTCAGAAATGAAACAGTTAATCATCTGATATTCAAAATAAGAAAAATATTGTTTATTACAAAATATTCACACTCATTTTTGTTGAGAAGCATTTCAACGTATAGCAGGAGTGAATTATGTAATTGTAAGTATTTAAATTAAAATAGCGTATTGACTTTAGCTTTGCAGGCTAGCTTTTGCTTTACTTTAAAATTACTTGAAATAGTCTAACATCAAGAACCTGCTACAATTTAAAATCAATAGATATTCGTGAAACGCTTGCATAACTGTGAAGTCTGGCAAGCGCCTGACAAATTGGCAGAGCAACAAGACGGAGGAACGATATCGACCCACTTCATTGTTCAGGCGTACCTTAACACACAATGTTCTATACCTTTTGTCTGAGGCATTATTTTATATACCATTTTAGAGATGTAAAGAATGAAACCATAGGTATTTCGGAAGACACGTTAATTGTTGGGTGCCAGTTGTCATTTGAACATTTTTAGAAAGTCTGATAACCAATCTTAATGAAGGGGAATCGAGCTGCCCATGTAACAGGGAGATTTCAGATAAGCAGTCGCTCTATATAAAACTCTGGTACTCAGCTGCATCCATACAGATTAGAAATCTGACATCGAATCTGAATCGACTCATCGATCGGCAAAAGGCTAGGCAGATGAAAGAATGTAAGTAGTGGGTTAGAAGTCAGGGTACGGCCAAAGAGGAAGGATGGATTGTATGAAGCACGATATGGCTAGAAAGGATGCAACTCATGAGTAGACGTCAGCTAGATAAGCCTGAAATAAGAAGGCATACTGTACCGAGTACCGACTCCATTTTAAATTGAAAAGGAGACGTTTACGACCTTCTATTAATTACTTTGTAAAGGCTCACTATTAGTCTATCGGATTACTTTAACGACGTTGTGAAGGGCCCTCGTTGACGTCATTTGAGGAGCTCCTTTTGTCTCTTGAGTAAACAATGTCTCACCTGCTGACGTCACGGGGTGATGGCATTCAAAACTGAGTTGGTACGTATGTAGTTATGTTGTTTTATGTATGGTAAAAGATTCATGATTGAATAGAATTATACACCGTGTTCCTTTTGTTAAACATTTCGTACAAAAGAAGAAGTAGTTTAAATGGCATAGTTTTTAAGTTATTGGTAATTTAAGTTTAACCAATTTAATTATGTTGTGGTTTGAGAAAGTCTTTATTTGTGAGATGTTGCCACTTTGTGCAGCCAAAAATATCAAAGAGGTAGGTATAAGGTAAAGAGTAATTCATATTAGATACATTATATACCATAATACTCTTAAAAAGTATCTATATAGCATTGGCACAATCAGTCATGTGCTACTGTATTTCCATCTGGGGTGGCGCTAGTAAAACTAAATTTCTTGAAGCTGAAAGAGCCCAGAGATGCTTGATAAAGACAATGTTCTTTAAGCCATTTAGATTTCCTACTGACGAACTATATCAAATTCATAAAATATTGTCACTAAGAAAACTATATATTATCAACTCAGTACTCAAACTACATAAAACCTTACCTTATGTACATACAGATCAAACCGGTAGAAGAAAATGTAAAGTGGCTTCTGCTCCTTTCTGTAGAACTCTCTTTGCTAGGCGACAGTTTCTTGCACACTCCGTTTACCTTTATAATAAGCTTCACAACAGATGCTCAATACACAAACTGCTATTCCATAAATGTAAAAAAACCATTGTCCATGAACTTGAGCCGCTAGGATACAGCGAAATAGAAAA
>NWSH02000537.1:12997657-13016434 GCA_002382865.2 Heliothis virescens
CGAGTTGGACTCGCGCACGAAGGGTTCCGTGATCTATGAACATGAGCATGAACTGATCTATGACAGAGTTATATCTTGCTTGAAATCTGACAGTGCTCCCGGCTGGGACGGTATCCAGACTAAATACGTAAAATTGGTAAAACCACTTGTCGCTCCTATCATTAGTCATCTTGCCAACCTCTGTTTCCGAAAAGGTACATTTCCGGTTTTGCTTAAAAAATCCATTGTGACACCAGTCTATAAGGGTGGCGATAAAGGAGATGTCAATAATTACCGACCTATTTCCGTGTTGTCAGTTATCTCCAAAATTATCGAAAGGCTTATCAACTCACGCCTAATTACTTACCTCGAAAAATTTAAAATTTTATCCAGTTCACAATATGGATTTCGAAAAGCAAAATCCACCGAGGACGCCATATCGGGACTAACCTCCTTGGTGACTCAGTATTTAGACCGCGGAGAAAAGTGTCTTACCGTCTTCCTAGACCTGAAAAAAGCTTTCGACACTGTATCAGTTCCCACTCTTGTAAAAAAGATGGAGTCTATAGGAATTAGGGGCATGCCGCTAAAACTTTTGACTGATTATTTAAAAGACCGTACCCAAAGTGTAAAAATGGATAGCTACATTAGTTCTGACATTAAAATTGTATACGGCGTGCCACAAGGAAGCGTTCTAGGTCCCACGTTATTCCTGATATACTTAAACGAACTGACTGATCTAGAGATTGACAGGGGGAAAGTATTCTCATATGCGGATGATACTGCCATTGTATTTAATGGTGGATCTTGGAACTCCGTCTTTGAGGTCGCCGAGCGTGGTCTGCGTAAGGTTGCAACCTGGCTTAAGTCTTCCCTTCTTACGCTAAATATAGCCAAGACAAATTATATTTGCTTTTCTATAAATAAGCGTACTCTTCCTCCTCCACACTTGATATTGAGAATTCATACTTGTGATTTTGCTAATATTACGCAATGCGGTTGCGAAGAGATTGGATGTGTTCAATCCAGTAAGTACCTTGGAGTAATCCTGGATTCCCGACTTTCCTGGCACCCTCAAATCGAAGCAATGAATAATAGGATACGTAAACTCATATGGGTCTTTAAAAAGCTGAGGCATGTCACCTCTCATGACCTTTTAAAAAGTATCTATATAGCATTGGCACAATCAGTCATGTGCTACTGTATTTCCATCTGGGGTGGCGCTAGTAAAATTAAATTTCTTGAAGCTGAAAGAGCCCAGAGATGCTTGATAAAGACAATGTTCTTTAAGCCATTTAGATTTCCTACTGACGAACTATATCAAATTCATAAAATATTGTCACTAAGAAAACTATATATTATCAACTCAGTACTCAAACTACATAAAACCTTACCTTATGTTCATACAGATCAAACCGGTAGAAGAAAATGTAAAGTGGCTTCTGCTCCTTTCTGTAGAACTCTCTTTGCTAGGCGACAGTTTCTTGCACACTCCGTTTACCTTTATAATAAGCTTCACAACAGATGCTCAATACACAAACTGCTATTCCATAAATGTAAAAAAACCATTGTCCATGAACTTGAGCCGCTAGGATACAGCGAAATAGAAAATTTGTTATTTAAATATGAACTTCAGACACTGTTAATTGTTTCTAGTGGTACTTTCCAAAGCTACCGACCCCAAGATATTAAATCGTAGGGCTAGTTAACTTCATAATAGGGATAGATACTTAACACAGACTATTTTGAAAAAGATAAACATGCATTCACACGAAATCACACACGAATACACACACACACACACTACACACACACACACACACACCCTCACACACACAAACACACACAGAGAGCCATACCAGTATCTTTAAGTTTCCATTACTTGTCTGTTAATGCTTAAAATAGTTTAATATCTAGATAAGTACCTAAACATTGTGCATTGTTCCTAAGGAAGAGCGGAACGACCCAACACAAGCATTACTTCATGCTTCCTGGGTAGTTCTGGCAACTAAATAATATTGTACTAACTTGTTAAAGAAATAAACTATTTTTATTTTTATTTTATTTATTTATTTATTTTATTTATAATAAAATATATACCATGTATAATTTATCATAAATATAACTTATCTGTTAACAGAAAAACATATAGAAATATTTAACTTCTAGTTCAAGAACTAAATGTTTTAGAACATTCAAGTTGTAATAAGCTAGAACTGCGTAACACCGCAGTTTGTGTTTTGTTTAATTTCAAGAATTATTTCAAGTGTTTACTCTCTATGCTAGTTTCAGTTTTAAAGTAAATATAGCTCTTTAGTTTTGTTTGCAGCAATGTAATAATGCTGTTAATTTAAGCACTTGTTAAGGCCCAATCGTAACAGCGTACCTGAAATATTTTTCTCACTAGCTTTCGTCAATGGTTTCACCCGCGTTCCGTGTGAACTACTCCTCCCGTTTACTTGACCTTAAAAGTGCTGATTTTCAGCCTACTTTGAATAAATTACTTTTTTTTCTTATCATTTATCAATCATGAAATATGTTAGTAGGTGAATAAAACACATAGGAAGTGGTGAAGGGCGGGCGTTTTTGGGGCTGTCTGATGTAATTTTGACCTTTGAAAAGTGCTGTTTTCAGCCTACTTTGAATAGATGCTTTTTGATTTGATTTGATTCGATAAAACCTATTTTAATATAAGGTAGCAAACCCATAATATAAAAGTGTATCCTACATACAAAACCTACACGCCAATCCTCTCTAAGTAAACCAAAAAAAAAAAGAGCAAATATTCTTTTGAATTTAAAATTGAACGTCAAAAGTCAGGCTTGAAGCTATTGACGGGAGATCAGTAGGTAGACAATGGCGTTTTATGTAAAGCCACACACATTGTATGAGAGCGTTTTAACGTAGTATGAAGGCTTCAATACCTTTTGTTTTTTATGTAAACTTACCGAAATTATATGGTACTTTGGTTTTTTAAATGCTTACTATAAATTCTAAAATAACTCTATCATTTATTCGTACTAATATTCAATTGTTTGTGAAGATGTATGGATGTATATTTGTATGTTACTTTTTTACGTGAAAACTGCTGAATAGATTTTGATGAAACTTGTCAGTAATATAGCTTATACATATATAAGAATGCGGTGCGGGAAGTTGTCTTTGCGATTCCACGACAATTAACAAAATATTATATATTTTATCGTTTCCATAAAGTATAGACAGTTTTATGTAGCTATAATATTGTGACTCGTATAATTTCTTAATAGCTACAGTTAAACAGTTAACAACCATTGATCACGCAATAGTATTTATTAGTAGATAATTTATTGCAAAGAAAGAATGTAAAAACATAACGTGTCCTATCTGATTCATTGAGCAATAAACTGGAGTATAATTATTATTTTATTTTCATGAACGACTAATGTTACTTCATGAAATATTATCGGTGGTAAAAGTACTGAATAGTCAGTAAAAGTAGTCACAGATTTTCGTAAATATTGACTTACAAATTATTCACTATTAGCTAGAGCTGAATGTACAAAAATATCACAAAGAAAAATAAAATAAAGCGGTCAATGTAATACATCTACCTACCAAGTTTTACCAGTGTAGTCTTAATAGTTTCAGAATAAAGTGGCTGTGACATACGGACGGACGGATAGACGGACAGACATGACGAATTTATAAGGGTACTTACCGTTTTTTGCCATTATATGTTTATGTTATAGAATAATATGTTTTTTAAGCTGGTTCAAAATGGATGTCTACCAAGGGCAAATCCTATAAACAAACCTATAATCAATTTGTTTTATTCACCCAGATTGAACATTAGGCTGTATTTTCAGTACTAAAATATTAAACCCTAGTCTAAACCTATAAAATAATACTAAAATCAGTACTTCAGACCGAACTCAGGACTTTCATACAATACTATAAATCTTAGAATTCCGCGATGTCCTAACTTTTAAACTGTCGTCAATATAAATTGCACTCTAACACGTTTATATAAAGTTTGTTTTACAGTAGCAGGTGAATGGTAGAAACGGCTGTAAAATAGTCGGTCTTCGGTCGTAAAGTTTATGATATTGGAAATGTAGTGGTAGCAACTTGGAAGCGATCGATTTTTCTTATTTTATACTGAATTCGGTATTTTATAAAGAAATACTATTGAACTGCTTTGCTTTGCTTGTAGCTTTTCAAGATCAACAAAAAGTGAGAAAGAGAGGGAGAGAAGTGTGAAAGTAATATAATAACATTTTAAAGTTGAAAAATAGAGATTAGAGGCAAAAATTAAGAAATAATAGTAGGGGGGAGAGATTATACTGTAGGATTATCTTATACTATGATAGTTATGAAATTAAAATAATTTTCCTTGTGAGATGACGACAGACAAGCTGAAGAACAATTGCGCGGGCCTAAAAAAATTAGCAAAGGGCAGGACGAAGACGTTCCACGAAGTTCGAGAAAATTCTATAAATACAACCTTTATCGGCTTTTTCCAGATAAATCCCGATTAGGACGCAAAATTCCTTTTAACGTTAATGAAACTAAATTCCAACCACCCAAGGCCAAGCTTTTCTTTATACCCAAAGAAATAAAAACCTATTCCTTACTAGGCAATAAACAGGCGCACAAAACAAATTGATATTAATTGTCTTCTAGAACGAACGATTACTTTCGCCACGTCCATCGGAGCCAATCAATTGAGTGTCGTGTCTTATTTCACTAGCTTTTGTTTAGTCTTTGTTCTATTTATTGGGTGTTAGGCATCAATGTGTTGCTAATTGTACGGGTGTTATTGAATGGTTAAGCAGTCATTAGTCTTTTGGTCTTGTATCTTTGTAATGTTGAACTAAAGTGCCACTTTTCTTTGCGGAAATACATAGTTAAAGAGTCTATAAGATAACCCACCAATTTCACACTTTATAACTTTTTCTATCCCTCCCTACTATACCTACTTACCTACTATAATATTATAAATGCGAAAGTAACTCTGTCTGTCTATCTATCTGTCTGTTACGCTTTCACGTCTACACCAGTAAGCTGATTTTGATGAAATTTGGTACAGAGATAAAATAGACCCTGAGGAACAACATAGGCTATTTTTTATCCGGGTACGGGAAATAGTTCCCTCGGGAAGCGGGCGAAGCCGCTGGCAGAAGCTAGTATTCTATATTTTTTTGTCGGCAAAAGTGTCATCTGTGAAAAATTTACAGTCTAGTGACAGTCGGACGGACAGCCATGTCTTAGTTAGGGTTTTATCCTTTGGGTACCAACGGAACCCTAAAAATAAGGGATGCAAAACAAATTATCTTTAATTCAATAGCCAATACGATTGCCTAAAAACGGAAAGCGAAAAGCATTTGATAAAGTGATGGAGTGTTACAGAAAAATAGCGTGTATTATATCTGCGTTGGCAATATCATAAGAAAATGTTCTACATAATGATTTGCCATCAATATCAGGGCTACATACAGACATAACTTCTTTATCTAACAAGATATACGTATGCCATTACCATGTAACCATTCGCAAAAACTGCGGTTAAACTTGAGTGATTTCTGAGTTTCTTATCGTCGTAATAAAATAGATATATTGCAGGGGTAGAAGCAGAATAGGGAAGATAATGTAATTCTTATAAGAACTCGTATATTGATGGCTAAATTGTCGGCTGGTGGATGTGTGTTGAGAGTTTATTTTTGAAGGTAATCGTGTTACGATTTGATGACCAGATAAGAGTTGTAAATTGTATTTATGAGCCCGGTCAAAGTATCGACTGATGAAGTTACATTGCTGAAATCGCGCCCATGCCCGTTTAGCACAGTTAGAGGCTTAAGTGTTTGCAGTGGAGCTTTAAAAGACATAGCACTTTGCATGCAAGCAACTTTATTAACGTTTTAAGAAAAACTTATTCCTATTCTTTAAATAATAAGCTATCTTAATATTACTAGCTTCCGTAAGCAGTTTCATTGGCATCCCGTGGGAAATATTCCGCGCACCCCAGTAAAAAGTAGCCTATAGCCTGTCTCGATAGGTAGTAAGAAAGAAATTCTTTCAGTGTTCATTAGCTAATTTATCGAGACAGGCTATGTCTCGATAAATTAGCTAATCACTGAAATAATTTCTCAAATCACACCAGTAGTCCCTGAGATAAGCGCGTTCAAACAAACAAAAAACAAATTCTTCAGCGTTACATTATTAGCATAGATGAAATTCAAACATATTCCACTCCAGATCAGACTTGAAGGCTACCACAAAATATATTATTCAGAATCCCCAAACCTCATATTTAGACGTTTCGAATGAAACGTTTAATTATTTAACAATTAATACGGGAACGACACAAGGCGACCTCTTGGTGTTAAGGATATGAATAATTAATAGGTCAGTATCATAGCTGGTATGATATCCAACACTGTAATTTATAATACCACTAATATCTTTTATGTCCACGTGCCTGAATAACAAGTGATTAATAATGGCCATTGATTAATTTTTATTATTTATTAGTAGTCTTAAGTATCGGTGAATAAAATTGTGGCAAACTTTGGCAAACCCTAAAGCAATCTGCTAGAACATTCATCATAGTATTTACCTATTAAACTGCCCCAACTGGTCTCGGCTGGAAGGACATCGAACTTGCTGCTCAAGATTGAAAGGAGTGGAAAAATCTTCTGCGAGCCCTATGTCCCTGACGATAACAGGACGATATCATCATCATCATCAAACATTGCAATAAACTGCGCAGACTATATTTACGATCAAATCAAAAACTTCGGTCCACCAAACCTGCCAAACCCGCCAGCTGAAACAGTAAAATTGACAAATCATTCACTGTTAACATCAACCAGCCAATACGAGCATTCGCCACAAACACGCTGCAGAACCCAGTACCTAACATCGTTATATCAATCCGTGCACCAGGGAGATGTCGACACTGCCCGATATCAACTTTGCCCGGTTCATACAGCTGACCTGGTTTGCAGTAACGAGGCGACATCTGTCGGATAATTGTGACAGCTCCACTTGAGAGTAGACTGCGTGAAAGGAATTGCTTTTGGTTTAAAAAGTTTTGCTCTTTTTCAGCTTTGGTTTTCACTTTAATTATGAAGCTGTGATGTGATGAAGCTGGGATATTCATGTAGATAGTGCCTTGCGAATAAATGTTCGAGAAAATTATCTTCTTTTATCAGCAATGTGAAAACTTGGGCATCTTTATTCTATTCAGACTCTATGAAATATGACTTCACTACTATTCTTATTCTATAAAGCGANTATATTTTTTTGTCGGCAAAAGTGTCATCTGTGAAAAATTTACAGTCTAGTGACAGTCGGACGGACAGCCATGTCTTAGTTAGGGTTTTATCCTTTGGGTACCAACGGAACCCTAAAAATAAGGGATGCAAAACAAATTATCTTTAATTCAATAGCCAATACGATTGCCTAAAAACGGAAAGCGAAAAGCATTTGATAAAGTGATGGAGTGTTACAGAAAAATAGCGTGTATTATATCTGCGTTGGCAATATCATAAGAAAATGTTCTACATAATGATTTGCCATCAATATCAGGGCTACATACAGACATAACTTCTTTATCTAACAAGATATACGTATGCCATTACCATGTAACCATTCGCAAAAACTGCGGTTAAACTTGAGTGATTTCTGAGTTTCTTATCGTCGTAATAAAATAGATATATTGCAGGGGTAGAAGCAGAATAGGGAAGATAATGTAATTCTTATAAGAACTCGTATATTGATGGCTAAATTGTCGGCTGGTGGATGTGTGTTGAGAGTTTATTTTTGAAGGTAATCGTGTTACGATTTGATGACCAGATAAGAGTTGTAAATTGTATTTATGAGCCCGGTCAAAGTATCGACTGATGAAGTTACATTGCTGAAATCGCGCCCATGCCCGTTTAGCACAGTTAGAGGCTTAAGTGTTTGCAGTGGAGCTTTAAAAGACATAGCACTTTGCATGCAAGCAACTTTATTAACGTTTTAAGAAAAACTTATTCCTATTCTTTAAATAATAAGCTATCTTAATATTACTAGCTTCCGTAAGCAGTTTCATTGGCATCCCGTGGGAAATATTCCGCGCACCCCAGTAAAAAGTAGCCTATAGCCTGTCTCGATAGGTAGTAAGAAAGAAATTCTTTCAGTGTTCATTAGCTAATTTATCGAGACAGGCTATGTCTCGATAAATTAGCTAATCACTGAAATAATTTCTCAAATCACACCAGTAGTCCCTGAGATAAGCGCGTTCAAACAAACAAAAAACAAATTCTTCAGCGTTACATTATTAGCATAGATGAAATTCAAACATATTCCACTCCAGATCAGACTTGAAGGCTACCACAAAATATATTATTCAGAATCCCCAAACCTCATATTTAGACGTTTCGAATGAAACGTTTAATTATTTAACAATTAATACGGGAACGACACAAGGCGACCTCTTGGTGTTAAGGATATGAATAATTAATAGGTCAGTATCATAGCTGGTATGATATCCAACACTGTAATTTATAATACCACTAATATCTTTTATGTCCACGTGCCTGAATAACAAGTGATTAATAATGGCCATTGATTAATTTTTATTATTTATTAGTAGTCTTAAGTATCGGTGAATAAAATTGTGGCAAACTTTGGCAAACCCTAAAGCAATCTGCTAGAACATTCATCATAGTATTTACCTATTAAACTGCCCCAACTGGTCTCGGCTGGAAGGACATCGAACTTGCTGCTCAAGATTGAAAGGAGTGGAAAAATCTTCTGCGAGCCCTATGTCCCTGACGATAACAGGACGATATCATCATCATCATCAAACATTGCAATAAACTGCGCAGACTATATTTACGATCAAATCAAAAACTTCGGTCCACCAAACCTGCCAAACCCGCCAGCTGAAACAGTAAAATTGACAAATCATTCACTGTTAACATCAACCAGCCAATACGAGCATTCGCCACAAACACGCTGCAGAACCCAGTACCTAACATCGTTATATCAATCCGTGCACCAGGGAGATGTCGACACTGCCCGATATCAACTTTGCCCGGTTCATACAGCTGACCTGGTTTGCAGTAACGAGGCGACATCTGTCGGATAATTGTGACAGCTCCACTTGAGAGTAGACTGCGTGAAAGGAATTGCTTTTGGTTTAAAAAGTTTTGCTCTTTTTCAGCTTTGGTTTTCACTTTAATTATGAAGCTGTGATGTGATGAAGCTGGGATATTCATGTAGATAGTGCCTTGCGAATAAATGTTCGAGAAAATTATCTTCTTTTATCAGCAATGTGAAAACTTGGGCATCTTTATTCTATTCAGACTCTATGAAATATGACTTCACTACTATTCTTATTCTATAAAGCGAGTCATCCCTCGTGATAATGTCTTCTTCCTTTCTTACTCCGCCTTCCGTCTATAATAAAGACCTTACCTTAGGAGACTTCTCCATTACACATATTCAGCAGTATCCCAGAACCAAATTCTGATTATAAAGCAAAAAATAAACCTTCTCCAACTGTGAGCGACCTCTGAGCGGGTCGTATAAATCGGCAACACTCACACACATTTAAAGCGAAATCCTTAAAAAGAACAAAAAAGGTACTTGAGTTCACACGTGCCAAACGCCTTTGCAAATTCGAAACCCCTTGAAAGCAAAATATGAAACATTAAAAATGATTTGTTCCTTTTTTTCGCCAAAAGTACTTTTCACCACTCTAGAAAATATTCAGAAGATGTCTGAAGAATTATGAGAAGCCTAAAATGTATACACAACTGCAAAGCTCTTTAAAAAATGTTGCTTTTCTTGAAGCTAAGAGGGCTCATACATTTTCAGGCTAGTTAAATCTCTCCGCAACTTTGTTATTATTTAAAAGTTAAGCAAAAAGAGTTCTTATTTTTAGAGCTTAAGTAAAAAGACCTATTTGTTCCGCTTTAACGTTGTTGGTTTTGTTAAGATAGAAGAATATTTTGACGCTGGTTTATGTAGATTTCATTTTGACGTTATTTTGTTAGTCGTAAAGCATTTTATGTGTTTCGTCATTACTGTTGGGCCTGATATTATCTTTAATTTAATTTACTTCAAAATTATTATTATTTTCGTCATTATTTTAATCCGTTGAATTGTCCTTCTTCGTTTGGTGCCTCTTCATTCCTGAAGGTTGGCCGTCAGCCTTTTGTACTCTTCTCTGTCCATAGCCAGTTTGTATAGTTGCTCGATATTGGATATAGTTATATTTTTACAATCTCGGAAAGTAACTACGTGTGAAGATCTAAGCACCATGTGTTTGGAAGCTGTTTCATAGAACTCACAATTTTGTAGCATCATCCCGGAGCGATTGCCGTGCGATACAATCAACGTTTCAATTTAAACTGAGAATTGCTTCACACGACACACCTACCTATCCCTAGGGCTTATTCGATACCAATGTAGGATCGATATTGCTACTAATAACATCGGTTTCAAGGTTTCAGTAATATTTTTCTGAAGTTTATTTGACTTTATTTTTAGTTCAACGGTCAGATGGATATCAAGAAATTTAAAATTATTTTGTAACGAATATGGATTCGATAGCTTCTCGATATAAATAACACTTAACGAATAAAATTCGCAAAAATATGGCTCGGCTTAGGTAGGCAGCAATTTTGCCTAAAACTTTCAGAAAAGAAATTGGTATCGGAAAAATTATACGCCGCTCGTTTATTTATAAGATAAATGGTAATTACAGAGATGAGATCTACCTTTGGTGTTGCTTTAATGGAATTGAAAATTCTGATTTAGTTCGGAATAATTTGTTGTTGGCCTCAGAATAAATTAAGAAAACCGATACAAATTACAGCATTGAAAAATAAAATGCTGAAATTCTTAATGATACGTTTTGACTTGTTTTGGTTCTACAATTTTGTCGCTGAATACGATACAACCTATTTACATTTTGGAACGTAATGAATTATGATCATGCATGCGGCTCATATCTTAATTGAATGTCGCAGTACGCGCCACACAATCGAATTTTCCAGTGAAATTATTAATTGACAAACCTGAGCGTTGTGGTTATACCGCGGTTAACATCAGTAACTCTGAAACTGATAAAACGACACACAAGATGAAATAGTCAAAACCAAACCTATATAACATAGACATAACAATAGAAGACCAATTATTTATAGAAAAGATCTAGGAAAAGGGGAGACCTGTATTTTGTAGAAGAGTAAGTAGCAAGGAAACTATACTGGTCTATTAATACCTTATTACCATAGGGAATTCCGCTATTGAAATCTAACCCCGTGACGACAAAGCTTTGATACACAAAAGACTCCATATAACGGCTGCACAATAAGCTCTTTAACTTGGTATAACTTTGAAAGGAGAAATGGTTCTCCGGTGAAATTTAGAAGCATTCCAAGGCTCTTAATGGACTGGAAGTATTTTTTGGAATTCGTACGAAATTGCGATGGATTTGGAGTTTATTACTGAAGTTTATAGCGAAGTTTGAGCGTCAGTTCTTAGTGAGGATCTTTTACATCTAAATACGGAAAGTAAAGTACTTAAGAATTTGGAATTTTGTTGCTCTTCACAGCTAGTCTGTCTGTAATGTTGGTATTATATTGTTGAGTTTTATTTACACGTAGAAATTATTGAATTAAAAAATTAAGATGGTGATCATTGTGTTGACACATTGAAAATGTATTTATTAATGGTCTGTTAACTTATCTTTTGTCTTCAATTGTTAGCATTATTGTAGAACACGACCTTCAATTTCTACATTTTGATTTCTACGAATTCTGTCCCGTTTATTTCCATTTAGCTTGTCTGTCCAATTTCCCTTGCCAATTTTCTAGGTCTTTTTGTTCGAATTCTCCAAATCTACCCCAGCCACAAACGTTTAATTTCCTGCTAGTTTTATTCCATCATGGACGATATCAATAACTTCAAAGAAATAAGTGCTTTCAATATGTTTGACGATTAAATTGGCACATGTCTTAATACGTGACTATCTTTGAGATGTTTTCCTTTGATCCTCCGGTAAACAAGATTTGTAATGACCCTTTTAAAGTCTATTGAAATGATGTTATTGAGTTTATTCATTGTTGTGCTTCAATATACGAAGTGATTTCTCGTTCATTTGGGTTGTGCCAAAGATTTTAATATAAAACTAGCTGACCAGGTAAACTTCGTATCACTTACCTTTAATTTTTTTTATAATCACATTTCTCATCGTTTAAAACTTCCTTCGATCTGTACAAAAATTTTAAAACCAAAATAAGCCCGTTCGGTCCAGCCGTTCTTGAGTTTTAGTGAGACTAACAAACAGCGATTTATTTTTATATATACAGAGAGATAATATAGGTTGTCTATCAAATATTCAAGAGATTCTAGCCTATGAGAGAACGTGTAGCAATAAAATTATAGGATAATAGAATCCGCGTGTACCAGATTCCCATTTATCAAAAATATCAATTCTATTACAAAACTTGTCAGTTTCCAAGAAAATCTCAGCTTACTAGAAGAAGCAAACAAAATCTGCTTTTATTTCACATTATCCTACTCATGTGGTAAAAAGGATTCTCCTCCTTCGTAACAATTTCAATTTCTTAGAATCCAATTCCACCCGTCCTTGGCGTCGTAAGCGTAAATTGCTCTACAAGTGAGTGTCAAGTGTCGCTCCAAGGTGTACGACACAGGCAGACGACTCTCAGAGATATTTAGTGACACTATGCTTCTAGTTCTGACGTTTAATCATGTGGAAGATGTGGAGGCGTGAGCGGTTTGGTGTTATTAAATTTATAATCAGGTGTATTGTGGGATTTGAATTTATTTATAGCTTCTTCTATATTCTGTTCACTTTTGGTTTGGTTGGCTAGTATCATGATGTGAGTATTTCAAATTTTTGAAACGTTAAGAAAATGATTATTTTAATTTATCATAACAAAAAAGCTTCCAAGATTGGTTATCAGCTAATCTTTCTACAAACTATGTAACAAATATTTTAATTACTTAAGCACTATCTTCTTCCCTTAGATCGTTATCTACGATGAAAAACTAGAATACTTTTAATGAGTAAAGCAAAAAGCTATATTTTATATTTACTTCCATTTTTCATTTCTCTACAGAGAATATTAGATTTCCTCGCAATTTTATACAGTTTTCGATGAAAGAAAAATATAGAGCGTTTCATCTCTTTGAGATCCCAATTAAGCCAAGCATATAGATCTACATGAGATAAAGTGGTGATCCAATTACGAAGTAGGTACGGCTATATCAAGACTTACAAATGAAGAAACTGGTTATGTTCTGGCTGAAATGGTCATTATGAAACTAAGTATGCAAATGTTTGACATCTGATAGCATAGAAAGATAGTTTCCGAAATACTGATGATGAAGCTAAAGTAATAAACACTGTACATGAAAGGCGTTTAACATAGTCAGAATTTCAAAGAGTATCCAATAAACTGCAATCAACACAATTTAAATCCGAAACACCGAGCACTATTTAATTTTCTCCGTCATCGATCCGGCTCGCCCCATTTTTCACACAGTATTTTACGTAACATTTTATCGTGATGTCCCCTGGGGGTTTTGCTGTACATTTTTTATTCGCCGTCCGTAGCAAAAAATATCTAGTCGGAATCAGGCTTTATTCCCACTGTTTTAGCATTATCTTTGGTCTCTAGCCCTGGGGACAAAACATTTTCGTTTATTTTTATTAAGGTTTCGCTGGATTTGGGAAATATTGTTTGGTATTTTCCATTGTTTTTATTTATTTTGCTGTCGTTATAGCATTAGCCAACAAGTTTATATAGTCAGTGGAAAATCAGTCGTGACTGTTCATTAACTATTTGATTGTATTGTTATAAACGACGCTATTAATAGTAGCTATAACCTCGTTTTCTTTAGAAACGTAGATTCAATTAATCAAGACGTTATACTAGGTGATAAAATCAGCATACGAATAAACGCATAAACGAACAAAGCAGAAACTGAACGCAGCCCGAAATAATATAAATGAAAAATAAATTCCATTTCCATTGCAAGTACATTAATTTATTCTTCCACGTTCACCGTACGTGACATCACAAAAGGCTTTAATGTTTTTAACCATTAATTACAAATATATTTTCACACAGAATAGCTTTGTCGTATAATGTATGCCTTTCTTCGAGCCTCAAGCCTTTTGTTGGTCGTTATCCTTCGCAACGATGATAACCTAAATTGTAGCTGGAAATTCAAATTTTAAGCCCTTTTAGGCTTCGTTGGGTTTTATTTTATTAATTAGGAAGATAATAACTTCGTCGTTGGTTTGGATGAAAAATATTAGGAAATTATTTTAGCTTGGGCGTGGCTCGTTAATGTAGAACGTTAACTAGGTGTGGTTAGTAATTTTCACCAAACATTAATATTTAAAAGTAGAAAATTCTCCTATTTTTATGAGATATTCATGAAACATGCTCATTAAATTGAAGAAATCCATGTAATTAAAGTTAAGAATCAATATTATAGAATTCGCTATATTTTGCTATAGTTGTGGAACTTCTGAAAGTAGTAAAATGTCACTGACCTAAAAAAGGTACATCATATTTTATGAAGCAAATAACAACCAAACTGCTACATAGTTCCTTTTATGGCCCAAACTGTCATAGTGTCATTAATCTCACCTTCCAATTACTGGGAGTGCTTACTTTACAGTAGCAATAAACTAATTGTAGGCATAGTCATGTCACAAATATGTATGACAAACGCGGGCCGAGCGCTTCCTCATTAACTATAAATGTTTCATATCAGTGTATTCCAGAAAATGTACGTTTTTGAACGTGGTATATTTTTCTTGAGACATACTCTATACTAAAGTACTAAAACTTCAAAATATTGGAAGGTAATAAGTAATACACAATAATGGTTGAGCAAATAAAAATGAAACAAATACACGTTTTAACTTTGAAGAGGAAATCATAACTGAGTTGATTAATTAAGAAGAAAATAATGCTATAAATAAAATCAATGAAGCTACTACACAAATAGACCAATTACTTTAAACGTATCACAAGCACTAACAACGCTACTAGCAAGTTAACAATTATTTGCTTCAGAGCAAGAAGTGAGGCAACAATCTTCAGCCAACAGAAAACGTCTCCTAATTGCTATTTAAATAGACTTAGACGACAAACGTTGACTGCGAAGCTAGAATGTGAAATACGAGTTCCGTTTAAAGCAATTACTTCAAGACTGAAAATATCTTCAATAGCTGTGTTTTCATCATTGATTAAATAATTATTGAGTGCAGCTTTATTTGTTACATTTCTTTTGTCATCTACTCGTTTTACGTTTTCATTTTTCGGATTATACTTTTAAGCCTATAATCGTCTCGAGAGCACCATATATCTTCATAACAAATGTTGTCAATATCAATCGATTCAGCTGTTTCACAAAGTCACTTTTTTGCTTTAATATTAGTAAAGATGCCTTCTTAGCTGTTGTCATTTATTTTCTATACACCTACCTTGTTTTGCCCCAGCCTTTCCCCCTGTTTACGTTTTTACGTCTCCCTTAAATGTCATGTTATTTGCGCCTCACGCGGATCAATCGCCAGCTATTTTATCGCGCTCGCCAGGCAGCGAGCCTGCATAGCTGGAAGTATGTGTGGACAAGGGACGGAAAAATTTTGGCTCGTAAGGACGATCGCTTAAAGGTGGAACGTATTAGACGTGAAGAAGATGTCACGAAAATTTTTGGCTAAAAATTGGTTCGCGGCTTAAGTTGTTCTCAAGGCTTATCCCTATTCTGTGTACTGTCTTTTTATTGTTATATTTGTTTTCGTGCCTATTTTTGTTAATCAATTCTATTAGTCTTTTTTATTCACTTATACACTTGTTTTACCTCGCAATAATTATTATTGAGACCGAATGGCGCGAGTTCCTTGCACTATCCAATGGCTGTCCTCTTGGATTAATTGTTGTCGACCCAATATTTTTCAGCTCTCAGCAATATAGGTCTACATTTTTGAACAAGGAATATTATTGTTGGCGCATCGATGGCCCGCACACATCACACACACACACAAATGCAGTCATCCTTTCCTACCTACTATTATACACTAAACAAAGCTGCAGTATACTCTTTATACATCTACTTCTCATTCATATGAAGACTATGTACACGTTTACTACACTAAATAACATAAACAATTTTAAACTAACAAGTAACATTTCTTACAAATTCATAATATTTACATTATTTACAATTTTCTGTTTTTACAAATTTATATTTAAATTCGCATATTTTTATTATTATTTTCTAGCACTTATTTTACCCCTAATGAAATATTATTTATTTAAATTTATTGTTATTTACAACACCCAATTCCATTTTTTTCGTAGGATTAAGTTTTGTATTGTTGTCGTTTTGTTGGATTTATTTTGTTGGATTTTGTTCAATAGGAACCAAAACGTTGGTATATTTTGTCGGCAACGGAATGTAACTTCCCGAACTATAAAACATTATACTATGTATGCATGACAAATATATAAAAATTGGCTTTTTGAACGTGGGTTCCCTCGGTACGAAGCACGATGACTTTATAGCATCAGTGGCAAGTCACTCTTTCGATATAGTCGCAGTCAATGAGACCTGGCTGCGACCGGGCGAGGAGGGTCGCGCGCCCACAGTGCCGGGCTACCGACTGCGTCACACGCCGCGCCCATTGACTGTGCGCGGAGGTCGTGGCGGTGGTGTGGGTTTTTACCTCAAGCGCGGTCTGACTGTCCGCGCCTGTTCTACACCAACTGACCCTAGATACGAGTCCATCGAACAAATGTGGATTACCCTTTCTTTGAATGGAGTCAAACTCGCTATAGGCACAGCGTATCGTCCCCCTCGCTCCGATCTGGACCTTTTCCTGGATGCCATTACCGACACCATCAGTTCATTAACAAAATGTGACCACTACGTACTACTTGGCGATTTCAATGTTAATATGCTGAACACTAGTTGCCAAACTCGGAAAGTCTGTGAATTTTTAAATAGTCTGAGCCTTAAGCAATTAGTTGACTCCCCTACCCATTTCACGGATCATAGTCAAACGCTAATCGACCTTGTTTGCACTAACATCAACAACACATCCGTCTGTGTTGAACCATTCGGTGCAATACATGGTCATTCATTGGTGATATGCAAACTTAATATAAAACGTAGCAAGTACAAACCACACACGGTGGCCTACAGACCAATTACAAAAATTAATAGGGAAAATTTTGATGATGAACTGGCGCATTTAGACTGGGAAATTATTCGAGAATTGCCAAATGTAAATGACATGGTTGAAGCACTGAACCGGAATGTTGTATCTGTTTTCGATAAGCATGCTCCGGTCAAAACTTGCATGATTAAAGACCACTCACACCCATGGATAACAGATACAATAAAATTCATGATGCATCTGCGTAATGAAGCCCTCGCCAAGTATCGTACTATTAAGTCGGAATCAAAAAAGGTATATTACAAACAACTGAAATCACTCGTGTCCAGTTCATTATTTCATGAAAAAGTTGCATATTTTAAACAAAACATAAATAACAAAATTAATGAACCTAAGATACTATGGAAAAATCTGAAAAGTACCGAATTGCCACCTAAACCATTTAATGACCTTCCAAGTCACTTTAGAGACCCTGATCAAATAAATTCTAACTTTTTGAATGTTCCGGGAAATCCAAATTCTAATGTAACTGTATGTACCTTTTTTGAATCTCACCGCTTTAGTGATACGAGTTTCTCCCTGCACCCGGTGAGTGCCGATCAAGTTTTGCGATATTTTGGTCAGTTGAAATCGAATGCAGAAGGTTGTGATGGAATAACACTTGACATGATTACATTAACATTTCCACATACAATAGAAGTCATCACAGATATTGTTAATAAGTCGATAGTCTCTGCAACGTTCCCTGACATCTGGAAAATTGCAAGTGTTAGACCCCTCCCAAAAATAACCAACCAATCCAATGAACTCAAGGATCTCAGGCCCATAAGCATATTGCCATGTCTATCCAAAATTGCTGAAAAAGCAATCTGCCAGCAGTTGTCGCGGTATTTGGAGGAACCAATTGCTTCCGGAGTTGCAGTCAGGCTTTCGTAAGCAACGTGGCACTTCAACCGCACTGCAGATGTGACAGATAACATACTATCTGCACAGGACAAGGGCATGTGCACACTTCTAGTTTTGCTAGATTTTTCACGTGCTTTGACTGCATAAATATGAGTTGCTTCTCTGCAAGCTAAAGTATTACGGATTTGACGATAAAGCTATAAATGGTTCCAAAGCTATCTGTACAATCGGCAGCAGCGTGTTGAGGTCGACTGAGCGATGGGTCAACCTTGACCTCGTCATTAACCCCTGTCAATGAGGAGTTCCGCAAGGTTCAATACTGGGCCCTTGATCTTCATTTTATATTGTGCTGACATCACAAACTCGCTAAAGCGATGTAGGTATCATATTTTGCTGACGAGATGTGCAAGTTTACATCTCATTTTATCCTAGTGAACATTTTAAACGCTCTGAGAGACCTGAACGAAGATCTTAACAGGATAGCAGGATGGGCAAGGTCAACGTTTGGTACTTAATCCTACTAAAACTAATATATGTTATTTGGAACAAAATGTCAAATTAGTGCCTTGCCGTCTACAATACACGTTGTCCTCAAGTGGGTGAGTCGGTTGAACAGTTCGTGAAGCACGTAATCTGGGTCTGACCATGGATGCGGAGTTGAGGTATGAGGAGAATGATGGTTGATG
>NWSH02000537.1:13016459-13032684 GCA_002382865.2 Heliothis virescens
CACTCCACATTATCTGGAAACCGAAGCGTTTGGGTCCATATCCTCACGCTTTTCGGTGTCTGTCTGCTGATTTACTTGGTAAAATAAAGAACTATATTTATTAAATTCAACAGTTTCTTACCGTTCTATGCATAACCAAATATGAATCAATAACGTTACTATTCCTACCAGTGTTAATATTTTCCAACAGATATTCCTGTCAAACGGCATAATCCAGCCAGCGGTGTGCCCGTCATCTGACGAGTTGTATCGATAACCTGGCGAAGCTCGTGTTTCGCCAACGAGACTAGCAAACAAGCATTCGAGATGATATAAAGGAAAACGAAGAAACACGTCCCTTTCAAAGCACCTGCTGTGATTGTTCATGGAAAGTTCGAACAAAAGTGCAAAATCTTCGAACTTACAAATTAATTGTCTTCATTTTCCATTTGACATTGGGCATCACGCGAGTATAGTTGGATTGATTTTGTTAAGTTCTTTTTGTAGGCATCGCATGCCAATAAAAAAAAAAAATTAACTTACGACCATGCAACTTTAACACACACCAAATGCGCTTACGAAGTGCGCTTGATCAGCCACGGTAGAGATCAAAATATTGTTCATTTTCAATGACGCCCATCGTATCACAGGTAGAAACGTGGCGAACGCGTCGTGACAGATTGCAAATGCGACTCACTCTGCGCGATATTTTTGAGCACAGTGTAAATCGTACGAAGACAAGCCAAGAGATTGAATGGTTTTCGACTGGCCCGCGCACACTCTTGTCGGTACCCAGATCTGGTGAACACCGAAAACTAATCCAGGCTTTTGAGGAACTTGAAGAAGGTTAGGGTGTTCTTTGGTGTCCTAACTATTTCTAGATAAATTTTGCTTCCATCGTCCTATATATTGTCCGGATGAAGACCTTATCAAAATCTAAACACGGTCTTCATCAACAATGAAGATGTTTGAATTAGGGAATACTATGATAGTGGGTCGTCCTGTATCATCATGTCAGAACCTATTGCTGCCCACTGCTGAACGGAGGCCCACCTCCAATGCAACCGTAATCATATTCACTGCGTTACCTTCAAATTGCCGAATATTTTAGAGCATTAGAAATAAATAAATAGTTCAAACGACAATAAAAGCACCTTTTCAGGTACGAGAATGCTTTGAAAAGACTACCAGAAAGAAACAGATGCGCCCAATTGAAGCGCTGATTGTATTACTTGGAGACTACACCTGTTGGTGACGCGGCAGAAGATCATGACGATCTGTACCATAGACGGGTACACTCTCCGAGATTAGTGGGCCAAGTTATATCGCTAAGGTGGAGTCTCTAATGCTTTCCAGTGGAGAGTCAGCTGAGGTACGTAGTTGCCACCGTAAGACATCAATATATCAGAGGTTTTTCTTCTTTGTTTGTTTACTATAATTAAATTTATTGCTTTTATTTTGGCATACATCTGATAAGTGCTTTTAAACTATGTAGGATTCACATGATCTGCCATCCATACATTTTTTTCAGGCATCGTTGGGAATCTTGGTGTGGCTAAATTGCTTCGCGAATATTTGTGAGCACAGTTTCTAATATGATTACGAGTATCTGGAAACACGCCTCGCCTTGTAATCACGCCTTTGACTGATCGCTGCTATACACTCTTAGCACAGGGTAGCATACCTACCTAAACTTGTTATAGTGCTTGTATGAGGTTCCAACGGCCCGGCGTAATATTTCGGAATAATAAGAATACGTTATTTTGTATGCTCTTCACAGAGTTTTTACATTTTAGTGATGGGTGGAGCTCCAGCTGGTCCGGCTGTACTGGTAAACTGAAACCAACGAAGGTTATGGGAAAGAGGCTCTGGGCGTCATGGTCCCTAATGTTTCATTTGTTCTGATGCAAATGGACTACAAGTCTTGCGGCAATATCTACAAAAGGCTTTAGTATAAAATATCTCTTTTGTATTTCTCTGCATCAAACATATACATTGTATGTTCATAGTACTATCTTAAATTTAAGGCTATGTCAGACTGGCGCATGGGGGATGTTCTTGACGAAGTTCAATAGAATCCCTCGGTAGAGGTGTATCTGTGGTGTCAGTGCAGAGTAAAAGTGTACTCGATGCCATTAAGGCTCAAGAAAAAAGTTTGATTTCATGGGAGAATACATTACTCCATACCAACCATTGGTATGTTCATAAAATGATCCTGGATACGCGGCAGGACTGAGTTGCCTGAGAATTTAAAAGCAAACCTGTTCAGTTCAACATTCGACGAAAGATATCTTGTAAATAAATAATCCCAATTTACAATATCTTCTATCTTACCTAAACAGTGCTTTTAATTCTCAGGCAACTTTCAGTCTGCCAGCGTATCCCAGGGTTCATTGTATGAACATACCATGTTGGTAAATGAGAGTAAATGAGTCTCCCATGAATATCAATACTTCTTTTTTCTTTAGCCTTAATGGCATCGAGTACACTTTTCCTTGCACTGACACCACAGATCAACCTCTACCGAGATTCTATTGATCTCGTCAAACATCCCATGCGCCAGTCTGACATAGAACCTTAAATTTAAAGAATAGTACTGACATACATTATATGTTTTGATGCAGAAGAAATAAAAAAGAGATATTTTATATAAAGACTTTGTAGATATTGGCCGCGCAAAGACTTGTAGTCCATTTGCTCAGAACAATTGACACATAGACCATGACGCCCAGAGCTTCTTCCCAATCCTCGTGTTTTTCAGTTTTACCAGTACCAGCCGGACGGCAGCTGGATGCTCCACCATCACTAAATGTGTCTAAACATCTGTGCAAGAGCGCCATACACAAAAATAAGCAGTAAATCTTTATTTATTCCCATAGAACTCACTTATCGGACACAGAGGCAACGTATAGGAACCTCCCACTCCAGCCCACTCATAACATTGTTTCTGTTTAGGCTCTAGCACGTCTGTGTGCGTGTGAGTATATTTAGTCAGTGGACGAATACACGCAATCAATAGGTCGTTGATTAGCGGCGATATGCCGAGGTTCATGTCGCAGATATATCGTTGAATATACACTGGAACACTGGTGCGTCACAAATATTCGCCGAAGCAATTAGGCCACACCACGATCCCAAGATGCCTGAAAAGATATGGTACGGATGCGCATAGATCTATCACATGTGAAACTCCTGACACTTGGAGCTAAGAGCTATCGTAACAGATCTAAACTATAGTATCCTCATACATAGCATAGTCACATGATCAATTATAGTGAGGCACCTACAGAGTAGAGCAAAATCCTTCTCTGAGCATTACTAGTTTGTGGAGCGTACTTGCTTGGTTTACATCCGGTGTCATGCTCTTACTTCGCTGACATAGCAGTAAAAGCATTAGAATTCGACCGATCAGCCTTTAGGCTCGATATCTAGAGCACAGCTAGGACGCTCACTTATCAACGGATTCTTGATCCGAGGATAGAATGACTGATACTATGGAATATTAGGTCTACGCACAGAGCACTAGATCTTATCGACACTGCTGCACCGCAGACGTTTGTGTTAGTCCAGAGAGTAGCACGATCATTGGCGTTCAGCGAATGCTGCGTTTGGTGTCTGTAAGTCACTCTTGCAACACGCATGTTCTCCGTGGTATAAATACTACAAAACCGTGCTTTTATTGTTCGTTTGACTATTTATTCTATTGCTAAATGCTCTAATAAATAATTGGCATTTGAAGGGTACGCAGTGATTGGTATCAACTGATGTATGCGCGATTGTTGCGGCTGGCCACGTGCTTTCCAGTCACAGTGCGCTCAGCAAAGGTGACGGTGGACTCATGAACGTCATCTGCCACATATATTTATAATAGTATGTGCTGACATCTCCCAAACCTTACAACGCTATGCCTGCATTAGAGTTTGACTGTGAGGTGGATAGGTAGGTACTATTGATATAGGTTTTACATAGTCTCGGACAAAAAGAGACGATGCGAAATCGAAATCTAATATGTTCTATCATGAATCACACATGTTTTATAGCCTCCTCACGTAAGAACACATCTCTCCACTCACGCCTCCTGACGAGAGGATCTCTTACAGAGCTCTCTGAATACAGAAGATAGGGCATGGGATGGTCACAGACGGATGCGAAAGTTGGTGTGGCTAGCGACTAGAGCCCTTGAGTCTAAATATGCCTCACGACACGGGCTCAAGTCTGAACGCTCATTCTCGTGCTACATAGAGATTGTGAGACTTATTCGCGTACGTATTGCCGTGGTACAATACACTCACGTTGTCCTCGTGCTCAAAATAGGAGATGATGACTGTGTGACACAGGTGAGTGTGAGAAGCTATGCTCATGCTCGCGCTAATTGCTATCCTCACATGGCATGGGTGTACGATTCGAAGATGATTTTCTACGCGCTATCAGTCGATGGACACGAAGTCGTGGTGCCCACGTCGATTTGTCTAACACTGAAGAGGCATATTAGATATTATCTATCTCATATATAGAGCTCTGTGAGTGTGCAGTGAGAGAAGAGTGCGTGGCGATAGTCGGCTGGTCTGTTTGAGATGCACCGCTATGTGACTTTTCAACATACAGTTTCGCCTAAAGTCTTTGCATAGTGCGTGATGCACGTGTTTTTTATTGTGTCTCTTTTACTTATGTGGAGCTGGCAGTACGGGAATCAGGAACGCCTGATAAACAAAAGGAGAGTGCAAACCAGACCTTGCGATCTCTACGAATCTCTCATGACTTTCTTACACACTCCCGCGTGATGCATCGCGGTCAATAGGAGAAATGCAGATCACTCTCATCTCTTATGCTAACGTTCGAACATTTCACTCATTATATGATTCTGAACGTCTATCTTGCAGAAGTTAATCACACATAGGCTTGCCTACTCTTTCTTCGGAGTTATAGAGCTATAGAGGGACAGTACGGAGCATTCGATTAATACATCTAATATATACGTAGTCTCTCCTTCTGTATAATAGATCTGCGAATGCTGTTTCGCACATATCAGGCTCCTCCGTATAGAGGAAACTCGCTCGCAGCTTCGAGAGGCAGAACTTTTCTATACTCGGAATCACCGACTATCACGTGACGAGCGGCCTTCAGAGGCAGTTTTAGGTACGCTGCTACTAAATGCTGGAACAATATTCCCCCGCCAATAAGAAATATCAAAACTCTTGGTACTTTCAGAACACATCTGCGAAAGTTTCTTATTGATTCACAGAAAGAACTTGGTATGACGATCGCAAACACGTCCATAATATAATGATAGCAGGTACCTGCGTCATGGTGTTTCATTGTCCGAATTCCGGTTATTTCGTAATCAGGGGTCTGAAAGGAAAAAAAAGCTTGTATAAATAATACTTTATTTACACATTATTAATCACCACACATTTAAACACAACACATACGAAAATAAAACATTATTAACACTTACCTTATTTTAACTACACACAGCACGGAGCATAATGATGACGCTTAATAATAATATTTACTGTTCGGTCTACTCGACGTCCGTACGTCATTGCAGGGATCCAGCAGAATAACCAGCGTCAGGTATTCACCTGACACATGCTGAGCTGGACTCCCATTCGGTGCAAACTTCAGGCACACGGAACCGCGCCGTTTTTTTTTTTTTTTTTTTTCCCCTCTTTCTTTGTATTTTTTCTTCCGTACTACCGTCTATTTGTAATTTTATAATATCTATTTTTTTGTTGTTTGTCTATAATGTCGTTACTATTTGTTTTGTGTACCCACTTGTTTATTTTATTTTTTTTGTTGTAAGTTTTTTTTGTGTCTGTAGTTGTTTGTGCTGAATAAATGTTTTATCTATCTATCTATCTATCTATCTATCATGGTGGTCTTTGTTGCAGGTAATGCCCATCGTGATTTATAGCAAGCATTGTTATCTGAAGAATGAGTTGCAACTATATAACGAGGTAGGTAGCTCCTTAGGGCTTGAGAATCTACTGTTGACTGAAGACGGAATTCTTGAAAAAGTTACGTTACAATTTGCAGATCTGGAACTTTCCACAGCGGTAGGGAAATTGAGTTAGTAATGGCTTGGTACGGCGGCGGGTTTTGTAAAACTCAAGGAATAAGTCAATCTATCAAACATTTTACAAAGTTTTCTTGGTTAGTGTTAAAATAAAATAGAAATGGAGTCAATTTTACATGGATCTTTAGTACAACCTTACAGTGTATACTACTGGTTAAATGCTATATTATTATGGGTGATTTAAGTAAGAAGAGGATTTCATTACATGCAATTCATGAAAGTCAAACAGACCTGACCTCGTACAATTTCTATAGAGATAACAAAAACCATTCGACAAGGTCAGCTCAAGGAAACGAAGGACGCGAATAAGTGTCAAGATAAAAGTAAGGAGTATCATTAAGTGGGGCATTTTCCTCTTATCCTCAGCCATGATCGCTATGGGAAAATATGTATTTGAAAATATTTTCTGGGGCCTTTTCTGTGGGCCTGCGAATTATTGTCGATTTACTTCAGTTAAATGAATGTTCATTTTCTTTCGCATTTGAGGATAAAGTAACCTAAATGGTATCATGAATATGGTTTATTAATATGCGGCAAAGGCAAATTATTATCTCTGCCTAGCATTTTCCCAACTACTACGTTGGTGTCGGCTTCCAGTCTAACCAGCTAAGCAGCAGGGCAGCTGAAAAACAGTTTTCAGCGTATTTCTAAAACAATCAAGGTCAATGTTAACACAATAATAATAAAAGAAATAGACGAAGACAGTACATTTTTTCCCCACAAAGTAAACAAGAGTATAAATAAACCACTATGGCTGTATTAAGCCTCAAACAGTCGCGTGTGCCACAAATATGGGTCACGCAAACAATACATACATATTACGCCCTGTTGGGTTTCTCACAACTATGTATGTAAGTACTTACGTGGTTTCGGTAATACATGAGAAATTCAGTAACTGTACTCACATTTTCTTGATAATAAACCCTATTGAAACAACCAATTGTATGATAATAGTCATAAATGTAGTCGATATGAACCAAGTATCTTAAACTAGCCTCAAAGCGTTTAATCACCCGATAAATATCCTTAATCGCAATATATTTACTATTACCCACGACAGCACAATTACAGGCAGGTGGTTTAACAATCATAATTTTCCTCAAGACATTATTATAACAGCCTAATGGTAGGCAGTCACGGCAGCTCTTATGTAAGCTTTGGATATATTTCAGAAGAGCTCCGTGGGGTCCCAACTCTCGTCTGCACAATTTTCAAGGGCTGTAGAGTAAACGAGAAAACTTTCAAGTGAACTGAAATGTATTATAATTGGAAAATATTTATTTGTAGATTTATGAATAGATTTGAGGGTTGTTAATAGTGAAATGGATTTAGGGAACTAGGTTTTGATGTATGGTTGAGTTGATTATTTTGGTGAATAGAAAATGTAGTTTTTTTGAAGGAAATAAAAGCAAGTAGTTATAAATCGAGTTAAAACTAATTGATTTTAAAAGAAAGAAATAGTTTCATATCCAAAATATAGATGTTATTAAGCTCAAATAAAAACCACCATTCATTAATATTCGCAGTTTTAAACATAACTACCGTAGCTCCATTGAATAGCTTTCACCTAAGAGGCAAAACTTAAAATTCAGCTGTAGAAGCCATTGAATAACTTCACAACCATATAAGCTATTCACATACTGAAGAGAATTCTAAGCAGACTCCCATAGAAACTTCACCTACAATAGCTAACAAAATCTTAATTCAAGAATAGGTATTGTATGAAGCTTCTAGTTTAATGCAGAACTTTGTGATGTTCAGGATACCTTACAGTGAAGAGAATTACCTGGTTTAAGTATGTTATATTAAAGATAAAGATTGGTAGTCTTCTATGTAGTATTTGATCAGTTTCATGCCACATAATTAGATACCATATAATAAGATGAATATTTGGCTAAAAATATACATCCGATTATCCGATCTCTGTACAAAATAGTTCCTTATTTTACAATTACAATTTTAAAAGACATGACCAGTATATTTTTCTCAGAGAAAGAAGGTCAACTGCTTAAAATATGAAATGAAACAAAAAATAAACCATATAACGGCAAACTTGCATCAAATAAATACAAAGAAGATCAAAATTGATTTTACAAGGGTAGCGTAGAACGTAATATTAACGCCATAATTTTCTAGCAAATAAAATGATAAAGAACACATCACGTTCTCGCGAGTTATTTCCCAAAATACCGTACACATCCCACCGATATATTACCCTGAAATAAAATTTGGTTGAAAATCTTACTCAAACGTAAAAAGCGTTACTTTTACGCAATCATCTATCATTTCTGAACCCAAAAATGTATTATATTACACAAATTGGAAGCGTAATAATCTTTTGGGTGAATTCCGACGGAATTGCGAATCTACCGGCCAGCCTCGGGCAGTCGCTCGGATTTCGTCAAGTACCAATGTAATGATTTTTCCTTCGATTTGTTCATTTGTAGAGTATTACGAGAACATTTTAGGGCTTCGGAAATGTCCCAGCTGGCTATTTGAAAACGTTCGGATATATTTATTGCGAGAAAATATTTCGTGATACGAATTGTGGTCGTGGTTGATTTATATGGACGATATTGTTATTGCGGCGCATTTTGTTGTTGACATGGATTATGTTTGAGCAATATTATTTATTACTTGTATTATGTACGTAACTATTAGCGCGTTATTTGCTTTTATGGGAAATAATAATTCTACGTTTATATAAATAAACATTCAGATTTTTATTTTAGCTTTTTACGCGTAACGCCAAACTGCTCTACAAAGGTTGTGTTTAAAACTTATCCAATAACTAACTTTCTTTTACAACAAACACAAAAGACTTTTCGATCACTCGATGTAAGAACAAACAGCTAACTATGTTTATATTACGAGCTAAAAGGACGTCCGTCACATGTCTAGTTCAAAGAACTTTGTACTACATTTATTATTTAAGTCCTCAGTATCGACGAAATGGGGGCCGTCAATAAACTTTTGTGTTAGGAGAAGATCAAACTTAGGCCAATATCTACTTCTTTGAGTGATCCTACATAGCTCTTATATACTAAGAAATGTACTTTCCTATATCCTCAAGTTGAGTACATCTGGCGGATCTAGTTTCTGATATCAGGGAACTTGAAGTAGGGAGTTAAGGAGCTTCGTTCGGTAACTTGATAACTTTATTACGGTCTGTACCTATGTGAAGAGTCTCCGTCTAGTACTTTGTTTTGACGAAGAAAGTTTGTGATGGGAAGACGGAGTCATGAATAATCTGCTAATGTAGGAGTTAAGTATAGAAGTAATTAGATTATATTGAGAGCTGTATTACTAGATGAAAGTTCAGTTATATAATTTCTGAATGATTTTCATCCTATATTAACTATACAGTTGGTTTGTAGGGTTATTACAGTCATGGTCTTTTATGTCAAGCTTTATTATTTCTTCATAGGTATTTGTTATTTTACATATAAAATATTTTCTGAGTTTATGTGGTATATAATTTCTGACAACAAGTTTAGAAGCCAACCGGAATATTTACTGCCTTTATAATTCAATGTAACATTAGTACTAGATTTATGTTAATTTTAGTCCTTCGCAGTTTCAATTTTGTGTCCCTCCAAGGCTTTACTCCCTAGGCTTATCATTTATGTATTCAGACCTTTTGTTGGTAAATCCTATAAATTCGCGCGTGGACACTTGATTTCCGAACGAAAGTGGAGGGTTCGGTTATAAATCAAGTGATATTAGACAGTTTGATCCTCATTGTTCGCTGGCTCGTGAAGGCCATGGCCAACGAATTCCAATACTTTTTTTGTACATTGCCGATTTAATTTAAATAGCAAGCCGCCATGAATCACCGCTATTATCAAAATATATTTTTTATTAATCCTGAAAGGAAAATTACCTAGAAGTTAAAAAAATGGGATGTACGGCAAAACAATGTTTATATCAATTTCGCAAAGAACAACAATCTCAAAAGAAATATGACCAACATTCATAATTTTATTACCAACATCAGTATTACGAGCCTCCCTTATAAACAGCTCAACATAAATCAGAGCACTCGTCAAAAATAATTCTCCATTGTTCTTTTTTCCTTCTTTTAAGACATTTCTTTCGCTAATTTCCTCCATCACAATTCCAAGTGTTAAATTACTGTCAAAAACGCTTGAACCGATCTCCTTAAATAAATATTCATTAATTGAATAAACGCCTTTCAGAGTAGCTTCAGCGCTTTTGTCTGAAGATTTTGTGAGATTAATTATTATGAATCTTCTTAGGACAATATTTGAATCTCAGATTTTGGAGTCTTGTAAACAGCTGAGCTTGTATTTAGTAACAGAGACGTTAATGGAGCTGTTAAAGTAGGTTAACGGAGTATTGATTGAATGAAAATGTAAGGAATTGGGCTATTTTTGTCTTGAGACTTGAAGATAAGAGAAGTAAATTGTTTTTGTGAGAAAGTTTCAGAAAATAGTATTGGGATATCCTTAGTGAGGCAGTTTTATTATGCAATATGATTAAAAGCACTGCTTTTATTTCATCTTTTTAGGCTTTGAATACATCCTTGATTTATTTCATTGTTCATAAGAATCTTATACTACCAGTAGAGTGTCTACTGAACATTATGTTCTACCATTTTCTTCTTTATCACCCAACAACGCATGAATTTTATTACCTCTATTACATCGCACACTATACCGCAAGACCTAATCCATTTCCTCCAGTACTTTATTATCAGCTAACGAACTAAAGCTAGGAAATTCTCCTATACAATATCTATAAAGTCGGTGGTTTCAATTACTCAGCCAGTCTCGAAGACGCAGGGTTCTTGAATTATAGACGATTGGATCCGATTGTCAAGAAGCAGACAAATGATTGTGGAAGATAAATGGCGGTGGAAGAATCGATGGTCACCTTCAAGATGACTGTAGAAATTCTCTAGGTCCTGAAGATTTATGAGCTTGAAAATATGGGGAATTCATTCTAGAAGAATTTAAGGAGGAAATATAATTAGAAACATAGATTTTTGACCAACTTATAAATTAGATAATGTCAGAAATTTTTAAAGTTAAAGGTCAATTAGATCAAGCTAAGTTAGTAAGAGAGTTTTTCTTAATTAAATAAAAAGGAAAAGTCAGGCAACTGCTACAAACTCGATAGAAAATTTGGACATTTTAGAGGTAGAATTTATATAGAAAGAAAAAAAATTAAAGATTTAAGACCATTATTTTGCGCACACAGACTTATGTAAAGAAATATATCGGATATAAAAAGACCTGCCCAACAAACGTCTATTTATGTAAATTACATAAGAAAGTTAGCCTATCGAGAGAGAAGAAAATACATTTGGTAGTTTTTGCGTGAAAGAGGAATAAACAACCATATTTGGTCATCATAACATCTACCGTATACACAGCACCATTATAGTTATTAATAGAATGAGAAACATCACACAACTTATGTGTGACACAGCCATCTTAAATTCACTGCCGCTAGCTATACATTATACACAGCAAAACTGTCCCTTACCAACGTTAAAGTTAAATTATAATTTGCATACTCACATAAAACGGTTTAAAATTACATTATACGATGAAACCAATTAGCTGTTGATGAAGCAAGAGCGACGATGTGTTTTAACAGTTTATTATTTCAGTAACGGGCTTGTGTGAGGAAAATATACTTGTATTTTACATCGCCTGTTCTGTTCCTTTGATGTTCAGCTTTTTTGCTGTTGTTTTTTCCATCGAAGGTTTAATAGAATTAAGTGATATAACATGTCCTAGATAAGTAATTGCTAGGTAGACACTGAAACCTTAATTTAATATAGTAACTAGCTTCTCTGATTTCATTTGCATCAACTTGGAATTATCCGCATCTTCCTCGATAAACGAGCTATCTAACACTGATTTTTTTACCGAGTTCGCCCAGTCCATGATCCAAAACTCAAACATTAACTTTAAAAGGTTTCGTATTTCTCTCTATAGCTGCCATTTCAATGCATACGACGTCAAAAGCCTCTAACCTATTTGCTGCTTCATACAAATCCTGAAAGATTATAATAAGATTTTTATTTTTCTTGCCAGTAAAGTGGCCTGTCCGTCAAACATGATTTGAATAGCCCGAGCAGGCCTTATTTCCATATCTTCCATGGTATCACGAGCTATGGCTGAGTGATGTGGGTATGTTTTTATTCTTATCCTATTTTCGCGTTTTTCTTTTGAAATGGAGATTTTCTTATCATGACGAGTATGGATGTTGTAATTCATATTTTATGCAGTTGAATATCTGCTAATTTAGGTATACTTAGAGTAATCTGTTAAAACAAAAAAAGTTTCAGAGGTTTCAGATAAAGTTTTAGATAGCTATCTGATAGATAATGCCATAGAAAATTAATCCGAATCTGATTATCTGTTAGATAGACTTTGACTATCCAGAACTTTATCTGGAACCTCTGAAACAACCCTTTGATTTATTATTCCTCTATTCATTAGATAAGCTAAATGTTAAAATCGACAAATTATTAAGTCACTATGCATCTGCTTTTCACAAGATCGAATCAGTCCCAGTCGGTTAAAGCAAAACTACTCTCTAGTCTCAATTCTAAAGAACTCATTGAGTTGACTCATCAATATTTAAAAGCCAATCTTAAGCTTTAGTCTCCCCTAATTATTCCTCCCCTAGTAGCAAAACATTTAACATACATTTTAACCCTGACCCTACTCTTGGCAAAAGCAATTCATCATCAGAACGACGCGCGCAATCTATCATTTGGCGGAGGGCAAATATTTTTATACGCCCCATCATTTTGGGATGAAATTGGCTTTCTCTCGGTTTGGAGAGAGAATTCCATTTAATTGATATTTTGATGATCGAACTGCTGCTTTTGATTTTAATCAATGATAGATGGAATAGTAGTGTTTGGGAAGACTAGTAAAAATTCAGGCAACCGGTCTTACCAAAGGGTATCATATAAAAAAAGGTTAAGAAGATCAGATGGTCAGTCGCTCCATGTAAAACACTGGTACTCAGCTGCTTTTGTGTGAATTAGAAACCGAAGCCGACTGGAGGTAGATGATAGATGAAATTATAACAACTTATGATGATGGTAACGATGCTACAAAAACAGAGAGAAAAGAAGAAAAAAAGAATGTCCAAGCCATCTCCAAAGTGATGGATACCGCGTCCTATATCCCATTATTATTATACCCAAAAACAGCCCAAAGCAATCTAGAGATAAAAACACTTAATCTTTCCGTACCACCATTGCGTTATTTATTTTTTTCTGACCCTTCTTCATAAGCACTTGGCACGGGATAAAACAGTAAGTAATAATTACTCTCCCAGACACCGTTGACATTTTCCACAAATTCTTACTCTCAATTACGGGGATCTTCAGAGCTGTTCTCATCCATCTTAATGCTTAAAGCTTTCTGGAACACTCAAAGCCTCATTTCAGGGTCTGGATTCAGGGCGGTAGGTATTCAGGGCGAGCAAACACTAGGACTTTCTTGTGACGCCCCACTTTGGTTCGAAGACAAGGGTGGTCTATGTTTGAGGAGTGAGCGACTTAGACTGGATCTATTTTCATCTGGTTTTCATGAATCAACTGTGGATTTTAGTGATAGTTTAGAGGATGAAAAATTTTTTGCATTGCTTTAGGTAGGTAGAGCAATTTTGTTCTCAATTACTTGTAACCTGCTCAGAATAATCTTATATTGTATTAAAAATCATCTTTGATCTTAAAAGATTAATAGAAATATTTCAAGATATTTTCCTTGTATTTTTAAATTTTCTTAAAAGTACAGAATCTCATTTCCTGAATCGTATACTGAAAGTTAACAAACAGTTTTCTTTTGAGAAGAAATTGCTGTTTCACAGTTTAATGATTAGCTATCGGGCAAGAGGATTTCTCCAGTAGAAGAGAATACAGTATCGTTGTTATCCACGTGAATGCAATTAGTTTCTTCAGTATAAAGTTATATAAGACAGCCGCTATTTCTTCCAACTTGTATCACACGCCTTCATTTCATAGGCGTACGTTCGTTCCGTAGCGGACACGAGCGCTAAGCGCCACTTGATCTAATTACATCTGTGATGTTTCGAATTTTCTTGAAAGTCTGGCTTTTGAGGTTATCATGAAAAGGGTTCCGTCTTGTGAAGATTTTAATAGTTTTGTTGCTTTTTTGTGCTTTGATGAGTTTGCGGAAATGGATTTGGCAGTAATTTGAAAGACGTGTTGATATTGATGAAACTAATATTAATGGAAATGGAAGTGTAAATGACCTGATAAGAATCCTAAAAAAAGTGTACAGTCGAAAATCAATAGCAAGGTACAATTTTACCCTTCTCTACTCGTGTTATAAACTAACATTCCGAATGAAGACCAAAAACGCTCAAAGGAATACTTAATCTCAGACATTTTGTACACAAATGAGATAACATCTTACTTTAACTCAAGGATATTGTCAGCTTCATAATAAAAATTATCCACGTCTCTTTCATTTTCAAGGAATATAGTAATAAAATTACTTCAGTCTTCATTATTTGGGCCAAAGTCATAAGCTATCCTAAGAGAGCCCTTATCTGATCATGAATACAAAACTTTCTGGAGAAGGCTTGGTAAATAAGAATCGAGTTTCGCTTTCGGGGATCTTAATGACTGTGAAAACAACTTCTATGTTGCCAAAATTGTTATTTAGAACCTTATTGCGATTAGAATCAGGTTCATTTTTGTTTGAAGTTTTATTTTTATCATTTATACTGTATGTTTCTTTGTTAGACTTTTCGCTGAAGAACCATTTATGGCTGTAATAGCCTATGCATGTTTTAATATTTATATTGGTTCTTATACGCTTTTGACAGCATTTAAATAATGTGCTAAGTCTTCATTTTGATCAGCTGAAAGCAAAACAAAAGTAAGAACAATTTTCGCTGAACTTTTATCAGAAAACACAAAGATGTTCTTTAAGCACTTACTTAGAGAACTTCTAGATTGTTCTTTGTTTGGGCGATTGTAAAGTTCGCGAATTTGTGGGAAATAATGAAAATATATGATGGCATCTGTTGTATAACACTAGCTTCTATCGCAGCATTGATTCTTAATATTCCGTTAGAAATATAGTGACATAAGATGTGTTCTGTAATACAGGATTAACCTGCATCAGACACCATTCTCAATGTTTAGTGCACATTTTTACCAAAAAGCTCATGTATGTGATGATGAGAAATAAATAATATTTGATTGATTGAAAAAAGATAATAAAAGCATTACGCCATTAAACACACTAGGTAAAAGACAGATGGCAGAAATTTACAAATGCTTATTGCAAACAAAACTTCACCCTACCACCATCAGCTGAAAGCCAACCCAAATTTTAAGTTCCATAATCCGAACTCGACTTCGCAATACGAAATTGCAAATGGCGTCGGCGATAAACGTCAAACTATTCACCGCATCTCTATCCGGCTTACGGCGAAGCATTCAATCCGGCCACTTGTTCAAACACAGGCCATTCGACATTCGGTATTCGGCGTTCGGCTTGCGAAATTCAGGCCGAAAACGTTTGCTATGACCGTTACATTTGAAATTGAATTTTTGTCTTGCTATTCCATTTTTTTGGGGTTCGTGCTTTGTGTTCGAATTTAGAATTCTGTCTGTCTGGGTTTGAAGTTAGGCTATATTCTTTTGTTTTTAAATTTCGTTCATATTGTTTGTTCTTCGTCTGAGTCTCATAATGTTTTGACTAGATATAGTTAGTTATATAGTTAGGTTGTTGTATTAGCAAACTCCATATTCCAAGGGGTTCCTCTGAAATAATAAGTAGGTACCTCTGAGGAATACCCATAACACTTGGCTCACACCCCATCGTCTGCAATGATAATGATGTTATGATAGCATATGAGGAGCATAGCTTATTTATACACCATTGCATTTATATTGCCATTTAACTTAAGAATAAGGATTATGTTTCCTATAAGAACTAGATAGGCCACTTGTTTGTTTAGCTTAGTGAATAGATAAATACTTTCAATACGTAAATGATACCTAACTGCACAAATTTTTGTAACGAATAAAAAAGATTAAGCATTTCAAAAGTAGTCGTGGTGGCCCAGTGGGTAAAGCACCAACCTCTCAAGTATGAGTGAGTGGGTTCGATTCCAGGCAAGGCAAGTACCAATGCAACT